>VZTL01056520.1:2785-49300 GCA_013400535.1 Scopus umbretta | reverse complement strand
ACAAATTTTGTCCTTTGCTTATTGTAATGTAAACATGTTCGGTTTACTGATATGAATAAAATATTTCTGGTACATTTCACTTTTTATACACAATTTCATATGCAACACTTGATACATCAAGACTTAGTTTCTAAAATTAAATGACACGTATGAATGAGTATTGGCTGATATGTGTATGTCTTAGCATTCTTTATTGATAAACCTTAGATAAAGGGCAGCAACAAACTAAATTTTTTTAATCAATAATAAAGGTAGGAACTTCTCTTAAGACAACAGTGTATCTATGAACCTCATTTACTTCTGCCCTTATATCAAACATTAAATGTCTGAATTTTGCATTACTGCAAATGTAACTATTAATTACCAAGTCAGGTGAGCTAATTGAGGTGTATCTTTGAAGTTAATCTGCTATTTTATGTTTGCACTAAAATTATTCTGTTGCTTGTGATTTAAGTAGCAAACATTAGCCTTTCCTTAGTCAGGCAATCTGAATATGTATTGCAAAATTAGGGCTTGTTTCAATAGCTTGTCTTTCTCCTGATCTTTTTTGCTATGTTTTAAACTAATCAATTTTTTTATAGTTGAAAATTAAGTTCCAAGTGTTCTGTAGACTGTTTCGTGACTACTAAATTCTACATTTTGAAGGAGCACTTGTGTGGCTTTTTGCAAATAGAGACAAACATACCAATTCACCAGTAAAAATTGGCAGCAGAAATCTTCAGATAAATTCTAATATCTGATTTTTTAAATGAGAAAAATTTACTAACTGAAATGTCAAGAAGGAAAATATATGACAAGGGTCAAATAAAAGATAAATTGTGTGTATGTATCTTCCTTTATTTGATTTACTATAGAACTCCGGAATCTTACAGTACTGTGTGGCAATTATAATGTCGCAGTCTCCTTTTTAGGAACAAGGGATGGCAGAGATCACCTGTCTCCAGCAGTTGGCAGTAAATGTGAAAGACGCCTACTGACAGAACCAAACGTCTTCATTTGCAAAGGGCATGTTCAGTTCTTCTGCAGGCAAATAGTAAGCTATGCCCATTTTTATTTCTCTGGTGGCAATATTGTTGCATTCCATGTTCTACTTGACCATCACAGGTTGAAGTCTGATAGCATTTCATCTTTGCAAGTTCTCATTGAAAGATAATGATTGTTCCAGAACATGTTGGAGTGTTGCAAGGACTGTATATTTCCGTTCATCTGAGTGGACCGTTTGCACCCGCGGCTGTTCTGACCTGGCTCTGCCCACCTGCCAAGAGACTGTATTTCCCTTACTAACTTTCTTCTTGTTGCTTAGTCTTCCTTGGCTGAGCTGAATCACAAATGTGACAGTCTTGCTTTTAAGAGCTAAAATATGCATATACTCTGGCAAATGTACTTGTTATCTTCTTGTAATGGCACATAGCTCCTGGAATCCAGAATTTAAGCTGTGAATGGGAGACCTTTCTTCCCTGTCATTGCCAAGACAGTCCAGAAGATGGCAGGAAAGCATTTTGAGGCAGCTGCTGTGCCATTTCCTTTTATTTCCCTCAATTATTTTGGTTTGCAATACATCATCACTTAGTTCCTGTTCTCAGAAAAGATGTGCAAGGCCAACAATAGAATTAAAGTGAATATGGAGTAAATCAAGAGGTGATTTATAAATATTTGTAAGGCTCTGAGATAGGAAGTCAATTCTTGTTTCATTGCTTTGGCAGGCTTGCCTCACAAAATCCCAAACTCTTGGCAAGAGTTCAGGTCCAGACATAGGAGTATAAGCCTGGACGGTGGCTTCAGGTTTGATTTCTTTGTTTACTGCAAAACCAGTTCTCAAACACTACCTCCATAAGATGATTTTTTTTAAACTAGTTTCCTGAGAAAGTAAGATACATGCTGTTATGTTCTGCCTCATTTTCCCTGATAACTTTAGACTTCATTCACAGATTTTAACTAAATCTGCAGATAAGGAGCAGCATCCAGTGCTATACATTTTATGAAAATAGGTACCCAAGCAGAGAAGGGAGAACAGTGGCCAAGGAGAGGATAACATTACTCTTATCTTGGTATTTCATAATGATTTGTAAAGAATGTTTGGGGGGGGCTTTGTTAATTTTTGAAGAGCAATTGCTGAGCATTTGTTTTCTTCACTAGATTTTTTTTTTTGTTTATTTTACAGACAATTGATGGAAGAATGTGGCACCAAAAGAGCTTATGCCTCTACCCCACATGCACTCAAGTCTTAAATGCTCATGACTTAATAATATTCCCCTTTGTTCTGGGGCTGGTTAAGTTTGCAGTAAACGCTGCCCTGCCTCACACCAGTAAGCAGGCTGCACATTTCAAGCTGCAATCTCTTGTGATGCTGCAAAGCACAACTCATCTCATTGTCACCAGAGCAAATACTACTAAAAAGCATGGACAGAAATGTAATGGGTTTCTGGGTTATTGATCCACTCCTTTTTATGACACAGATCATCTGAGGCACTAACAGTCTTCAGTGCTGCTAGAGGCAGGCACAGGATAATTTTGGAAACACGATTTGATAGAGCTGGGCTTGCTCCTGGAGGCAGAATTGTCAAGGAGGGTGGGGTTCAACTGCTGCCTCTAGATAATTTAAGTCTCCTTTAGTATCAGATCTTGCCTTTTTGGATCATTTATTAAAACACAGAAAGGGCATGCCGTGTGTTTTAAATAGAGATGTATGTACCTATGGGACACCAGTTTTCCTTTCCAGTGCCTGCAGCTCTCCCTTTTTTGGTGCAAATATACTGTGCCTTTATACTACCTACAGTTAATCAGCTCTTTCATCTGCTGTCAGCTGTTGAAGAACACCAGGGAGTCCCAGCTCCACTTGAGTCCAGTTTCATTGATGAAGAAGTCTATGTTTGCATTAAAAAGTTTCTCATGTGGCTTCCCAGCTGCCTCCTCTCCTTAGCGGTGTGAAAGGTGCTCCGGGCCCAGCTGGAGGCCATCCACGCTTCCTCAGGGATCCTTCCTGCGGCAGTGACAAAATGGCGCCTCAGAGGCCTGCCGATCCTGCAGAAGCCCCCTCAGGTCCATCAGTTCTGAGGGTAGACTGGTACTTTGTTTTACTTTATTTAAATACACTTTTTTTTTTCCATTACCTACATCAACCGCAATTTTAAAAATTAACTTCCCGAAAGCTAACTTAAGAAAAAAGTAACGTTGAACAATTTGCCTTGCAATTATGCCTTCGTGCGGGCGAAGCGCCCAGCCATGTAATGTGAAGTTGGCATCAGCTCCTTGAAAATGTACATTATGCCTCCAGGTGATGCCTGAGATCTCATGGNAGCAGCCCCGTACGCAAATACAGCCGCTCGTCCGGAGCGGGGATTGGCTGAGTCAGTTGCGCGGGCGCGACTCGAGAGAGGGCGGTGCCCAGGGCGGTCGTGAGGGAGCAGAGGGGGTCTGCTTGGACGCCGCCATGTTGCGAGCGCTACGGCGGCGGTGGGACGGCTACAAGTATCGCTTCGTGCCCTGGCTGGCCCTCAACCTTCGCCGCAAGCGCAGGTGAGGCGGAGGGGCAGGTCCTGGGAGCCTGGCGGCGAGGCCGCTTGGGGGGGAGGTCCGTCCCGCCGCCCTTCCTGCCTTCCGGCGCGGTGAGGCGGCGGCAGCCGGTGCCGCCGGGTGGGTTTCCCGCAGGGGTTTTCGGCCTCGAGTAGCTCCTCTGGGGGCGAGGAGCTGCCATGGCCGAGACCCTGCTCCCCCTTGTCGACAGTGTCCGGGGGCGCCGCAGGAGCTAACTCCGGTTTTTCACTGGGAGGTGGCTGCTTTGCGAAAGTGCTTCAGCCTTGTGTGTCACTTCGCTGGCGTAAAACTCTTTTAATACTTTTTAAAAATGGTGTTTAACGTTAAAGGTAGGTAAGTTTTTCCTTTTTTAGGTAAGATGTGTTTGCGCTCTTTTTAAGCTAAAAGTACTGCTTGAATTTAAATGAGTACGACGTTGTTATAAGCATAAATTAAAATCTCTCTAGTCAGTGTAATACTTGTTCTCGCCTCATTTAAAATGTAATGAACTATATACGTATATTTTCATAAACTTGGATAGCCGCATATATTTGATTTTTGGTATGTTTGTCACTCAGGAGCTCAGTGGGGTTTAACCTACTTGCCTTCCTGTAAATACACAGATGATGGTTTTAGAGTAGGACAGGTACGAAAGAATATTCTTTAGAGTTTGGGTTTGTTCGAAACAACAGTGCATAGAAGTTGCTGATGTGAAATGACTCTTTTGTATTTTATTCAGGAAAAATGTGATCCTAAAATACTTTTTTTTTTCTTTACAGGACCCTCCGATATGTTCCCGAAATCTCCCAAGACAAAATTATCTCTGATGAAGATGTCTTTGAAACGCTACTGAAAATATTTAAAGCTCTGTTCATAAATGACTTCAGTAGACAAGCACATATTTTGGCCTTGCTTCCAGAAATCAAATGTAAATACCTGGATTTACTGACTGTTGAGCAGAAGCAATCAAAAGTAAATTCATGTAACCATCAAAGTCGACGTGTGTTTAGTCCAGAGGAAGTTCTCTTTAATACACTGGGGTTCAGTATTACTCGAGACCGAAGTTCCCTGGTGTCTGCTGGAACTGGAGTCTTTGTTACCAAAGGTTTTGTACCGAAAGGGACGGTTGTATCTATGTATCCTGGTAATGGAATGTTCTTTTTTCTGATTAAGCTAGATGTGATTTCTAACCATCTGATTACAGAATGCCAAAGTTCTACACTAATTTTTATTTTGTGGGTTTTATTTCTGTCATTCCTTAACAAAATCGCAAGTTACGGTGAATGACAGTATTTCCATATAAACTGACTAGAGTTCTTTTGGAAATAAGCAAAGCAATATTGCAGGGGTAATTTTGTTTCTAAAAAAAACTTTTCAGTACTCAGAGTCTGATTTTTCAGCTGCTAGAGCAGTTGTTCCAAATTCGTTAAACACAAATGCATAGGAGTAATTTCAAGTAGGTGAACAATACAGTTAAAGTCTTTGCAGCTTGTGTTTTGGTTAAGGGTCTGAAAAATGAGGGTTTGAGATCTCCACACCGATCAGCAGACAAGACTACGAACTTTGATTTCAAATTGCAAAAATACAAATCGGAGAACAAAAATAAAACCTTTATTTGGTGGGACTCTGTTCCGTAAAGCATGTTTGGAAAATCAGCACTTCTCTGTTCCTCCTCATTTCCTGGAACTGCATGTGCTTATGTTTCTTAAAAAGATTTGTAGTTCTGTTAGTATGGCCTAGCTAAGACAGCTGTGCTGAAATGCTTTGGATTTGTTTCTGTTTAATCTGTCAAAAAAAATCTCCCTTGCATGCGATCCCTAGCTTGTGCCAGCATTGCAGGATTGGGACGGGTCCAAGCATTGGTCAGTGGAGCACGTTTTGCTGTGCTAAAGCAGGAGTATCTGCCCATGACCATTGACTGGTAAACTGGCTAATGTCAGATGACAATCACAGGGAATAAGCCTGCAACCTTGCAGCTCGCTTGAAATTTTAGACACATACTAAATGTGAATGTGGGCTTTTTGAGAGTCTCCTCTAGTAGCTCATCTAGCAGAACAAGAGGATGAGCTGTTGAAATGCATGCCTTTTTCAGCGGTGTGAAGGAAACTGCAGGGCTGCTGGCTGGGGAGGGGATGGGACCCTGTGGAGAGAGCAGGTTAGTGCTCTCCTGCCTGTTGTTTGGCAGTGAGTGCAGCCTGCTGGTGGGGCCTTTGGTAGCTCCTGGTGAGACTGCAGTGAGGGATTTCTGCAGAGGGTTGCTGAAGATGTGGTGTGTGTGAGGGATGCAGGACTTGCAACGACAAGAAAAAGTGCGAGCCAGTCTGCTGTGACTTTTCTGTGCTTGGAACCGAGGGCAGGTTAAATCTTGTCCACAGATTTGGGAAACAGTCTGCTGAAATTATTTTTCTGTGGTTCATTTGCCTTTTTACCACTCCCATACCAAACAAAATGTCAGGGTGGCGGAGGGGGGTGTTTCAGGTTCTTTGCTGCCTGTGTGTGTGCTTTTCAAAGAGTTCTGACACAGTGGTAACAAAACAGCCTAGTATCTCCAGCTGTGCTTTCCTGAACAAATGTCACTGGATGTTTTCCTCTCTGAAGCAGGCCAGTTGGCCATAATGCTTTATTTACCTCTCACATGGATACTGGTCATAGGCCTTCTCTTTAATGATTTCCTCCAATGGCTTCTTTCTTTGGAATATCTCTGCTCATGTAGATTTTTTTTTTTTTTTCATCCCACAAAGATGTGTCTAAAAGCTTGTAGGTTTACAAGTGTTAATGTCATTACCTGAGAGAGGAGTTCTCTCCTACACTCTCTGTCTCCTTTGAGTTTCTCTGTGGACTAGATGATATCATAAGCCCATTCTGACAGTTAACTGATTTTCTTCTGAAATAATCATGTCTGTCTTGCAACAGGTACAGTATACAGAAAGCATGAGCCCATCTTTTTCCAGTCCCTTGGCAATCCCTTTATTTTTAGGTGCATAGATGGCATCCTTATTGATGGGAATGATAAAGGACTATCAAGATCAGTGTACAGATAAGCAGTCAAAAGAAATAGGGGATTGTTGCTCAGCTGATGTAGAAAGGTGGTACTACTAGTGTCAGTTCCCTGTTTTGCCCAAAACGGAGTTATATTTGAATATCATCCACCTATGTGTATCACTAAGAGCTGCTGGATGTGATCTGTTACGTACCTGTCGTGTCTTCATCTGTAACACCAGTGAGATGCGTTTTGATGTACAGAGACTGTTGCCTGTAAAGAAAATAGTTTGAATAGGAGCAGGATGTAGCATAATTTTTTTTTTAAATGCTTCCAAGCTGTTACTCAAATCTGCTTAGTGGATTAAAAAAAAGTGCCCCTATATAGACTTGCTAATACCAAAAGGGTGAATCTGGTAACTCCGGCTCTGGTCTACAGATGAGCAGCACTTCAGAAGGAAGCAGTAACCCTAATAATAGTAATAATAATAATTATAATTATCTCACATTGAAAGGGACCCATAAGGATTGAGTCCAACTCCCTGCTCCTTGCAGGGCTACCTAAAAATAAAGCATGTGACCAAGAGCCTCATCCAGATGCTCCTTGAACTTTTGACAGCCTTGGTGCTGTGACCACTTCTCTGGGAGGCCTGTCCCAGTGACTGACCGCCCTCTTGGTGAAGAACCTTTACCTAATGTCCAGCCTGAACTTCCCCTGACACAGCTAGCGTGGACTGTTTTTGCTTACCTTAAAATATAATTTGTAGCAATTTGTGTTTAAACATGATATGAAAAGAAAATAAAATTAGTAACAAGCAAAATGATTTAAAGTCATACCTAAGTTGAATACTCATACCTAATACCTACTAATACCAGATTTTAATTCTGGGAATGAGTTTGAAGTTGATACTGTAAACCTTCACATCTTCAGAGGTGAACAAGATGTGTGGACACCATTCTGTAATGGTAAAGTTTGATGTTGATTTCTGGAATTGTACGTGGCAGTTTTGTGCAGGTTCTTCCACCAGAGTCTGAAAGACACCACACACTAGTGGGAGGCTTAAACGTACTTTTTAAAGTACCATCCAGCTGTTGGTCTGCGTGCACACACCCTCACCCCAGTGTTGTCCTGTCTCCCAAGTGGGTTGGACAGCTGTAACTTTACCCAGTGACTGTGGCCATTTCTACAGGAGAAAGTACGGGTAACCTGTTACGTGGAGGAGCAATGATTCATGTTAATGCTGTCGGTCATTTCAGGTCTTGCAGCAGGAGAGATCAACTTGGCCCATTTCAGATGAGCGATGAGAGCTGGCTCACAGCTGCCCTCCAAAACCCACTGGCAGTGGGGCAGTATGTCAACAACTGCTCACGTGGTAAGTTGCCAAGTAAATTTTCCGGGCTCAAGTTTGTAATTATGTATATAAATTATTCTGGAGGTGACAGAGAGTCAGATACAGATCTTGGGGGACAGTAGTGTCGTTTAAAACAAGATTATCACTTACAGGTTAAAGAGTTTCTGAGGCGTTTTGTGACAGCTGGGTGTTAGAATCCTTCAGCACAGCAACAGTTCAAATACCCTTGTGCTTTTCTCATTGACTCACCCAGATCCCACAGTCTCCCTCCTGGTATGTAGAATGAAAGGCACACAATCCAAAATGTGGCATGGTGGGAAAGGATATCTGGCAAAGGACCGCTGGGCTGAGTTGCAGATGATGTTCCCCCATATGGTTCCAGCAGGCTTCATGAAAAAACCATACTCGCAGTGACATGTACAGTAAGATTCTGTCATGGCTCAGTTTGAACTATAATACTTTTTTTAGACTTCCTTACGTTTGTTTGCAAAATCTAAGAAACACTTGGTATAATCTAGCTGTTAGACATAAAGAGGGGAACTGTTTATTTATTCTGTCCCACACAGTATGTGTTGGTCTTAAGGCTTGGGGGAATAAATTACTCATGGGAATGGTTGTGAGATAGAGACAGTTGAGTTGCTACCATATCTAGCTTCTAAGTGGCTTTCAGAGCCTGCATTACCCTGCCTCCAGGTAACGTCCAGAAAGGTTGCTGGAGTAGCGAACCAGGTATTGACTGGCACAGAGACAACGGGCTGTCCCATGAAACTGGTTATTCCAGGTCCAATGTCCATGTAAAGAAAATTCCTTTTTTTCTGCTGGACAGTTGGTGATTTTCTCCCTAGCTGTATTTATGACATACTTTGCCAGCGGGAAAATTTTTTTCGAGATTTTTTTTTAACTGTAAAAGCAAATGTATATTCACAACATGTAGCAATGCTGTAAGCTACCCCTGGCACTATGCAAGTTGTGCCCCTTTGTATATGTGTTTATAATCGTAGAATTACAGAATAGTTTGGGTTGGAAGGAACCTTTTAAAGGTCATCTAGTCCAACCACCCTGCAGGGGGAGCAGGAGATCACATTGCTCAGAGCCCCATCCAACCTGACTTTGGATGGTTCCACGGATGGGGCATCTACCACCTCCCCAGGCAACCTGGTCCAGTGTTTTCATCACCCTCATTGTAAAAAATGTCTTCCTTAAACCTACTCTAAATCTGCCCTCCTTTACCTGAAATCCATTTCCCTTTGTCCTGTCACAACAGGCCCTGGTAAAAAGTCTGTCCCCATCTTTCCTATAGGCCCCCTTTTAAGTACTGAAAAGCTGCAATAAGGTCTTCCTGGAGCCTTTTCTTCTCCAGGCTGAACAACCCCAACTCTCTCAGCCTGTCCTCATAGGAGAGGTGCTCTAACCCTCTTGCCATTTTTGTGGCTCTCCTCTGGACCCGCTCCACCAGGTCCATGTCCTTGTGCTGAGGACTCCAGAGCTGGACGTAGTACTCCAGGTGGGGTCCCACCAGAGTGGAGTAGAGGGGCAGAGTCACCTCCCTCGACCTGCTGGCCACGCTTCTTTTGATGCAGCCCAGTATACAGTTGGCCTTCTGGGCCGTGAGCGCACATTGCTGGCTCATGTCCAGCTTTTTCATTAGGTCATCCTGTTTAATGCAATGAGGATGAATTAAACTCCTGTAGTTGGTTGTGTATTTCTTGTGTAAACTCAAAATAGGAGTTTGGAGAAGTGTAGTAGCTCTCAGCAGAGGCATGGTTTTCAGGCTTGATGAAGCATTCAGCATCATAGAGACTTTTTTTTCTTATTTCTAGAAAAAGCAGCCAACGTATGTTACCAGGAGTTTGATGTGCCGGGATATTTTCCAGTAGAACTGAAACAGTATCTTCCAAACATCGTCTACAGCCATGACATAGAGAGGTTAGCATGTTGTATGTTACGAAGCATACTGTATGTGTAAAAAAGACAAACGTGGTTGAAGAATAATAATATTCCATATGAAGATGAGTTACACAAAAGGATTAGCTCTTTTGAACAGGCTAATTTGAAGTGATTTACGACACTTATTTCTTTTATTCCTTTTTCCACATCTTTGCAAATGAGGTCAGTGTAGCTCTGAAGACACAGTTTTACAAGCAATGTATATGCTGGAGAGTGATTCTTCTGAATCCCATAAAGCAGTAGTTACATTTTACTTGTATTACATACTGAAAAACCTCAGTACTGTATTTCAGACATAGTTAGCAACCCTTAGCCAATCAAAGCCCTTCTAAGGTAGTTGAGATTTAGGCTTCTTACTCTCCTGTTCTGCATGTCTTCTGCTTTTGTGAGGAATAAGCAGATGAATTTGCAAGAAGAAACCTAAAATTAATTTGTATTGAAACAAGTGAAATACTAGACAGTATAAAGGCATGTGGCTTTTACTTACATGACACAATTACAACATCCTCATAATGACCTGAAAATCCATCATCTTTTAGAAATTAAAACACTTAGAAACTTTTCTCAGACTTTGGTTGGGAAATGTGGGAAAAGTGGCAATTAGATGAATACGTACAAGGAGCAATATGAACAACAAGGACAGACAATAAGTCTGGAAGTGAGTGTCCTGTACTGGGATGTAGTCAAGAATAACTTTGAAGCTGTGAGAAAGTAAGTTGTAATGTTGGTCCTGAATTTAACACAACAAAGAAATTGCACTTCTGGTCTCATTGCTACCTTCAGGAACCAAATAACGTCTTAATCTAGAGGATGTATAAAGATTTTAGAGCTTTTAAGGAGCATCTAGACTTTTAAGGTAATTCTGGAGCTATTTTAAAACTTGGAAATTTGGTTAGAGAAAGTTAAAGTGCACATTGGAAAAACAGTTTTTCTGATTAAACTTAGACTTTGTTGAGGCAAGGTTAAAGATGCACTTGTGATCTGCAGATAAATAAATAAATGCCAATAATTGAAGCAGTAAAACTGAACTTTCAGGAAGCCTGGGTGCTGTACTTGAAGTGTGAAAGGGCAGTGAGCAGATCTAAGCTATGGGACAGCTTCAGGAAGGGGGAATTTTTGCTCTCTTCCTTGGAATCTGTCCAAGAAAATGTGCTCTTTCAGTCATTCTCCCAGTGTACAGCTACCAGACAAAAGATCCCATCTGCTTGTAGCTACTTGTTTTGATATTTACAGCTGACAGCATAGGGTAATCTGGTTTCTGAATCGTTTTTCTGTCTTGTAGAAGAGTTCTTAGTACTTGTTTACTTTTTTGTTGTTTGATTTGTTTCAACGTGGCCTCACACTAAATTTCTTAGTAGGGGGACTGTTCTGTTTGATAACTGTTCTTCACTTTCACGTTCATCAGCATCAGAAGAACGTGCTCTCCTTCTTAGAATAGATACTTCAGCTTTAGGGCATGGTCATTACCTAAAGGAAGTTTAGGGGGACGGGTTCCTAAATCTCTATGTAAAAAAACCCATTTGCCAGCCACTGATTTCAGGTTGGGGTTTATGGAGAATTCACCCATGATCATAGATTGCAGCAGGTCTCTTGATGCAGTTCAGAGCTGCCTTCATGTTACTTAGCTGGGGGTGGGCTTACGCAGCTAGCACCTATGGGTAGGCATTCTAGGAATGATTTCTGCTTCATGAACTTTGCTGTAGCTTCTCCTCCTGTCTACATAAATGTGTTTTTCTCTGTCTTGATGGATTCTTTCCATTTCTGAATAATTGTGTGAGTGGAAATATTATTTGCATGCCCACCTAGGCTGCGCTTTCTTTGGTAATTAAATTGGGTTTGCTTATATTTACTCTCTGTATTTCAATGTTGTTTTTCCAGGCTCCCTGGCCTGCATTATGCATACTACTCCCAAAAGTAATCTAGACAGAGCCACTGTTTTAGTTCCTTGCCATGAAGAGTTAAAAAAATTCAAAGGGAAATACAGTTGTTCACTTCCACATGTTTTCCTTTTCCTTTTTTTACAGCCACCCGAGGTGTGTAGTACTCGTCACTCTCAGAGACATCAAGCAAGGAGAAGAGCTTTTTTCTAATTACTACACCGTTGTCAACTGAATTAATAGATTCAAGACTGAAGAAATCTGTGTCATTAAAATACTTATGGTGTGTGTACTTCAAGCTTCATGAGCATTTTTACATAACAGAGGGCTGTAGCTTTACCATTGGCCGTGCCCAGAGAGTGGTGGTGAATGGAATTCAATCCAGTTGGCAGCTGGTGACAAGCGGTGTTCCCCAGGGCTCAGTACTGGGGCCAGCCTTGTTTAATGTTTTTATCAACGATCTGGATGAGGGGATTGAGTGCACCATCAGGAAGCTTGCAGATGACACCAAGCTGGGCAGGAGTGTCGATCTGCTTGAGGGCAGGAAGGCTCTGCAGAGGGATCTGGACAGGCTNGGTGGAGTCCCCATCCCTGGAGGTGTTCAAAAAACGTGTAGATGTGGCACTTAGGGAGATGGTTTAGTGGTGGTGTTGGGTTGATGGTTGGACTAGATGATCTCAGAGGTCTTTTCCAACCTTAATGATTGTATGATTCTATGATTTACAAAGCGAGCTGAAGGCTTGCTTTCCCTGTATTTCCCTGTATATTCCCTTATATTTCCCTGAAAATACTCCATATTTGAAGCAGAGTTGGAGGTTTAACCATTTATATCATTAAGTTTTCAGCTGTCTACTGTTGTTGATATTAATGCTTATTGGTGGTCAGTTGTCCATACAGTAGCTCATAAAATAAAAACCTAAGTTCTGAACACGTCATTTAATCTGCTGGTTTGCACAGTTGTCTGTATCTGTGGCTCAGTCTTAATATTTTGCCATTTCATGTCTCGTGCTTAGAATGGACACAGTTTGTAAAAATGACTTCCCTCTTGTGAACTGTTCCTCGGGTAATCCTCATGGTTCACGGTAATTAATAGTTCTTGTTCTGGTTTTCTTGGAGTTGGTCCCTTTGGTATCTGCTTCCCTCTAGAAAGTATTTCAGTGCAGCCGGTTGTCCAGGTCTTTTCTGAAGCCAGTTTTGGAACAGTGCTAATAGGCACTTCAGGTGTGCCTGCATGGCACACTGTCATCAAGAGGGCAGCTTGAGCCACTGGCTTTGGCTATGCCTGTCTTGGGGTAGGAGGAAAGATGGTATGTGTCTTGAAGCCCTGTCCAATCCTACTTTCAGTGGTGCAGTGAAAGTTTCCTTGCATGTGGCAATTTTCGCAGCTTTTGTTCTCAAAGAGAACTTCATGTGGCAGCGTAGCTGGAGGAAATAATGCCAACCAAGTGTGCTGTGTATTTTTTTTTTTTTTTAATGAGTTACTGGCATAAACAGAGCCAGCCATTCCCACGTTAATTCTTGCTGCTGTCTGCAAACTGCCTTCAGAAAGTAAACAAGAGACAGCTTGTCAGTCTTTCGGTCTGGCTAAACAGCTTGGAAAAGAAAAATCATTCCAGTATTTACTGCAAGAGTCCAAACAAGCCTCCCAGTGAATTTGTGGTTGGCATAAGCTCATGAGAACAGAGGAGCCAGGAAACGGCGTGCGTTAACAAATCTGGTAGTGGTTGGGGCAGCCAGGCTGCCCTCCTTAGCTGCAGCAGCATCTCGTCTCCTTTCCGGAATGCAGAGCTTTTCGGTGTTACTTGGTCTCCTCCCAAGCCTGAACCTTGTCGTTCATACTCCTCTGGAAGTCCTGCTCAGGCAGAGAAGGCTGGCTGTTTCAGGAAGGTGTAAATAGCAGAGCTATGAGGTGGTGGCATGTGTCTCATCATGGGTTGTACCAGTTTTAGGAAGATGGTGGGGACAACTTCTAGCAGCAGTCCTTGTGTCTTTGCTGCGCGGTAACGGGCCAGGGCGGGCAGAGATCTCCAGCCTGCTGGAGAGGGTGCCCATCCTCTGCCATCCCGAGGATCCCGTCTCTCCTGAGCTGGGCCTCCAGCTCGCTCTGGGCTGGGCAGAGGCTATGGGGCATCTCCTGGTCTCTGCAGGAGAGGCTGGTTGTCGGGGCGCCTGCAGTGCTGCTTAGCGCAGCGGGCTGGGATTATGGGTAGGTGGGGAGTGCCGGTCTCAGCTAGCCAGAAAAGGCAGGTGCTGTTCATGTTCTCCAGGCTGAGATGCTGTCCTGCGAGGGCGTAGGTTACTTCAGCTGTCTCATTAAACACTTGCTAATACTTTTTAAATGATCGGATTTGAACGTACTCCTGTCCGGCAACTGTGGAACTTGGGTTTACAACTTGTTCCTTGAGAAAGGTTTGCTTTGCTGCACTTGCTGCCTCTGGGATGCGAACGCTGCACGGCAGCGGAGGATTTGCAGTGCTGAGGCACAGGCTGCCTGTGGCTAATGGGGTGCGTGGGACTGGCTTCTGGCTGAAATACTGAGCGCTGACAGCCTGCTTCAGGGACTGCTCGTACGCGAGGGAAAGCAAGAGCTGGCCTGCAGCTGGCAGCAGCAATGGATTTCTGTCTGCTGGTGGCTACAGAAAGCCCAAGAGCGGCAGGAGGAGGAGGAGGAGGAGGAGGAGGAGGTGCGGTCAGGTGGTACTTGTGAGCAAGGAGCAGCACAACACGGGGACTGAGCAGGAGAAAGGAAAATGGAAGAGTAGAAATAATGGTCCAGTAAAGTGCTAAGGCCTACGAAAGGGCTTCAGGTGTATCCGTCTTTTCCTTGCCATCTTCAGATGCCCGTCTCTTCATTAAAGGTGAAAGTCATTTAATTCCCTGTGTGATCATTATTACCACCCGACTGACACCACCAGTGCCGGAGAGGAGGATGCATTCTGACATTATTTCAGATGTAATGTGCAATCTGATAGTAGCCCAGTAAAATTCTCAATGCAATGTGTTTGTGGTTTGTTAATAATAAATTATTCATTACAGTAAGTAACTGTACAGTATTCTTTCTTGAAAGATGATTTGCCTGGGTGATTTTCATTGGAATTCCCTAAAAATGGGGACTTGGCTAACTCTGCCTCTGTATGCCTGTACTACTAGTGATAGAAGAAGGAAAGGGGAATCAAATTAAAATTTAAGGTAGTTTCAATTACTGACAGGCCAGATCCACAAAGTCCTTCTCCCAGATGCGGACACATAGTCTGCATGTGTTAAAAAACTGTACTAATTCGGGAGAGAATTTGTATGTTTACATCTGTTGCCAGCTGTGATGCACTGGCTGGGATCCTCCGTGAGGGTCACCAACTGTCTTGAGCCTGGCTGAGCTGGAGTTATCTTCCCCATGGCAGCCGTCACAGTGCTGTGCTTTGTGTTGGTAGCTGGAAGGGTGTTGATAACACACCAGTGTTTTGGCTACTGCTGAGCAGTGCTCATACAGCGTCAAGGCTGTCTCTCCCAACATTCCCCTCTCACCAGTAGGCTGCGGGTGGCCAAGACCTTGGGAAGGGACATGGCCAGGACAAAACTGACCAAAGGATTATTCTGTACCCTGTGGCAGCTGTGCAGCAATAAAAGCTAAGAGAAAGGGGGCAGGGGTATTTGTTTATTACAACATTGTACCGAGACCCTGCTTCCCAGGAAGTGGCTGGATGTGGCCTGCTGACGGGAACTGGAGAATGAATATTTCTGTTTTCCTTTGCTTCTGCACACGGTCTTTGCCTTTCCTTTATTAAACTGCCTTTGTCTCAACCCCTGACTTCTTTTCCATCTTATTTTCTACCCCCTGTCCAGCTGAGGAGGAGAGCAACAGAGTGGCTTGGTGGCACCTGGCATCCAGCCAAGGTCAACCCACCACAACAACGTAAGAGCAAACCTGGGAGTGTGTGGGGAACATGGAAAGGCTTACCACTGCATGGAGAATTTTAGGCTTATTTTTCCTGGATTTTTCTGAACTCCTTACCCCTGTGGTAAATGTCCTGGTAGTCCTGGTGCTGCCAGTGGGAGAGTCCCCTGGTTGCAGCCACTGGGGCGCAGCTTGCCAACTTTGCGGGGGTGAAAGGCTGAGGAGCTTAGCGGGTTGGGCTGATTGCTTGTGTCTGCTCAGGAGGATGGAGCCTTTTAAGCTACAGTATTGATTTGGAAACGCTGAGGGCTGGCTGCTGCTGTTCAGATGGTGAAATCAGCTTTTGGAATATATGAGATTGTATCAAGAGACACCCAGCTGGTCTCACCAGGCTCTTCTGAAGAAAATTGGTCTGTGAGGCTCTGACCTTTGACTTCTTAGCTCAAAAGGCGAAGCTGGTTGTTAACGGTCGACTGTAATTCTCCAGGAAGTTGTTAACTGGAATCCCTGTTGATTTGGCATGGCAGGAGAACAGAGGTGCTTGAAAGATCAAGAGATGAACTAACAAACTTTACAGGGGTGGTGCAGACTCCCAGGAAGAATAGAGAGGTGGCCCACATCAGGAGAAGGATGTGTCTGCCAGGGGAAGGAGCTGCAAGGGGTCAGCAGAAGAATTGGAAATTCACTTCAAAAAAACAATTCTTAATCAAGCTACTGAAGTAGTCAGTACTCAAGTACACATTAATCAAGATTCTGAAGTATGACCAGTCTGATTCAGTGCAGGTGGACATCAAATAGCCTGTGTCAGCTTTCCTGGTTAGCACACTTGTGTTGGAAATGCCTGTCCACATAGGAAGTCCACCCCAAAGGGCTGGGCTGGGGGCGACTGGTGGCAGCTCAGGGGCCACCCATCCCTCAGGACATCGTTCTCAGAGCGGTTTTATCCGTCACCGCTGCGTGTGGCCACAGAGGGTGCGATCAAGGGAAACCACATACATCTCCCTGCTGCGGCGCTTCCAATTTGGAAGGGCTGAGAAAGAGTTCGTCAGGCACTGAAAAAAATACAGGCTGTTAAACTGCTGAAAGGCATGTATGTGTGTACTTATAGTCATATATATATGTATGTGTGTGTATATTCATACATACACGCAGGTGTGTTTCCATACAAACATAATCTATCCCAGCAGGACTGGTGTGGGGGCTCCCGTTCCCCAGGCAACTCCCATGGCACTCTGGTAGGAAGAGAGGGGGCAAGGTGTGAGTGTGCGTACAGGCTGCTGCTCATCCGTCCCTCCTCCCTTCCTCTCAAAGCCTCCATTCCCTTCCTGACACTGCCGTGAGCTGGTCGGACTTGCTAAACACGGTAACACCACCACCACAAGGCCCAGGCCTTCTCCCTTGTTTTGGTTTCTGTTGTCGCAAGTGAGCTAAAACAGCTGATAGAGGGGCCAGAGCGAGAGAGCCAGCAGGAAGCCTACAGGTGGTGGCTGCGAGTTGCTGAGTCGGCTCACTGGACCTTATGAAGCCATAGCTTTAAGACACTTTTATTTTGCATATAAAGGTGATGCTGTACTTGCCCAACAGCTCCTCGTTGCCTGCCGGGCTGCTCTGCTCCCTGGCTGTGTGCTCCTTCCCCATGCTAGTTCCAGAGCTCACCTGGGACACAAACCCGAGTCAATTACTGCAGCAAAAGGAGCAAAAGGAGGCAATGTTCTTCTGCCAGGTTAATGAACTGTTTGCACAGCAGGTAGACGTGTGCCAGCGCTAAGGCACAGGAGTGGGTGGAGATAAGCAGCAGCACTGCAGGGCAGCAGGAGGACCACGACTTCAGCCTAGCACGAAGGCAGCCGGAGAGCACGTTTCTGCTGAGGCATCCTGGCCTCCTCCCATATCGGAGGGCCAATATTTGCTAGGAGCTCTAAATTACTTTCCCCTACAGAGAGAGAAGAGAAATCCAAGAACTAGTAAAAAGTGTTTTAGCAAACTGATCGCTGGGGTTTATGCTTCTAGTCTTCGCTGCCTCGCATTTTGTGAAACAAAAGAAGGACTTAGGTACCAAATAGCCAAGCACTGTAAGGATTTTGGGGGCTGCTTATATTTTAGTGGCAGAAACAGATGTGTCCTAAGATTACTTTAGTGGAAATCTAAGTAGTTAAAGTAACTAGTGAGTTGGGGGGAAGAGGATTACATTATATAGACAGATACTAATTAAAACCATTTTTAAGACTCCAGCATTGCAAGGCTAAAAATTAGTTGCATCGAAACAAGAAAGGACTAGATGGGGTCAGTCATTATGATTTCTTCGAACAACATTGATCTTTATGCTGAACAACTAGAAAAAGGGAGGTGTAGCTTGTCACCAAAGAGTTTTGGATAGGTATTTTGTTTTACACCTTCACAGAATCACAGAGTGGTTGGAGATGGAGGGGACCTGTGGAGATCATCTAATCCAACCCCCCTGCTAAAGCAGGTTCCCCTGCAGCAGGTTACACAGGATCATGTCCAGGAGGGTTTTGAATATCTCCAGAGAAAGAGACTCTACAGCCTCTCCAGTGAAGTAAACTCCACAGCCTCTCTGGACAGCCTGTTTCAGTGCTCTGTCATGCTCAAAGTTGTTTTTCCTCATAGTCAGGTGGAACTTCCTGGATTTCAGTTTGTGCCCATTGCTCCCTGTCCTATGTCTGGGCACCACTGAAAAGAGTCTGGCCCCGTCCTCCTGACACCTGCCCTTAGGATATTTGTAAGTGTTGATAAGGTCCCTTCTCAGTTTCCTCCAGGCTAAACAGACCCTGCTCTCTCAGCCTTTCCTCATAAGAGAAAGGGTCATAATCATCTTCATAGCCCCACCACTGGACTCTCTCTAGTAGTTCCTTGTCTTTCTTGAACTGGGGAGCCCAGAACTGGACACAGTACTCCAGATATGGCCTCACCAGGGCACAGTAGAGGGGGAGGATAACCTCCCTCGACCTGCTGGGCCATGCTCTTCCTAATGCACCCCAGGACACCATTGGCCTTCTTGGCCGCAAGGGCACATTGCTGGCTTATGGTTAACTTGTCCACCAGGACTCCCAGACTTTCTCTCCTACCTTCAGGGTCTGGGATTCCTGAGGGCCAGCCTTAGCAGTGAAGACTGAAGCAAAGGCAGCATTCAGTAACCCTGCTTTTTCTGTGTCCTGCATCACCAGGACACCCACCTCACTCAGCAGTGGGCCCACATTCTCCCTAGTCTTCCTTTTGCTGCTGATGTACTTGAAGAAGCCCTTCTTGTTGTCCTTGTCTTTCCTTGCCAGATATAATTCCAAGAGGACCTTAGCCTTCTTCACCGCATCCCTGCATACTCTGACAACATTCCCATATTCCTTGTAAATAGCCTGTTCCTTCTTCCATTTGAGTTTTGCCAGAAGCTCCTTGCTCATCCGTGCAGGTCTCCTGCCCCCTTTGCTTGATTTCTTACTCCTAGAGATGCATTGATCTTGAGCTTGGAGGAAGTGATGCTTGATTGTTAACCAGCTTTCTTGGATCCACCTACCTTCTAGAGCCCTAACCCATGGATTTCTCCATCTAGGTCCTTGAAGAGGCCAAAGTTAGCTTTCTTGAAGGCCAGGGTTGTAATCCTATTTATTGTCCTGCTTCCTCCACGCAGGATCCTGAACTCCAGCATCTCATGGTCACTGCAGCCGAGGCTGCCCCCAACCTTCACATCCCCAACCAGTCCTTCTTTGTTTGTTAGTACAAGGTCCAGCAGCACACCTCTCCTCATTGCGTCCTCCACCACCTATGTCAAAAAGTTACCATCAATGCTCTGCAGGAACCTCCTGGACCATGTGTGCCTAGAGGTCTTGTCTTCCCAGCAGATATCAGGGTGGTGGAAGTCCCCCATAAGAACCAGGGTCTGTGATTTCAGCTGTCTGTGGAAGGCCTCATCGACTTCCTCTTCCTGATCAGGTGGCCTGTAGTAAACACCCACAACAGTGTCACCCATGTTAGCTTGCCCCTTAATTCTTACCTATAAGCTCTCAATTCATTCTTCATCCACCCCTAGGCAGAGCTTGATACATTCCAGAGGCTCTCTCACATAAAGAGCAACTCTACCACCTTGCCTTGCTGGCCTGTCTCTCCTAAAAAGTATGTAGCTGTCCATGACAACATTCCAGTCATGTGAGCCATCCCACCATGTCATCCCAGCTGCAGTGAGATCATGGCCCTGTAACTCCACACAGATCTCCAATTCTTCTTATTTATTTCCCATGCTGTATGCATTGGTGTACAGGCATTTCAGAGAGGTAATCAAGCATACACATTTCCAAGGAGGGGTGCAAGAGGATCCACCATAGCCATACACACTCTTGAGGTGGTTGGCCTTCTCTGGTTCTCATCCTNGGAGGCAGCTAAGGAACATTTGTCACTGCTCTGGTTGGCCTGGCTTATTCCGCAATTGGATGAGATGGTGTGAGCATTGCCACTTTGGACCCCGCCCCCCCCAGATTCTTCATTTTAAAGCCCATCTTACCAAGTTGGCCAGCCTGCTGCCAAAGATTCCCTTGCCTCTTCTAGACAGGTGGATTCCATCCCTCCCTAACAGGTTATAGCCATCAAAGAATGTCCCATCGTCATGAAAGCCAAAACCCTCATGATGGCACCAGCCATGAAGCCAGGAGCTGCTGTGCATTATACATTGATTTCTGGCCGCCCCTTTCCTCCAACCGGTACAACGGAGGAAAAGATAACTTGGGCACCAGTATTTTTCACTTGCACACCCAGGGCTTTGTAGTCTTCCTTGATTCTGCCCAGGTTTTTGTGGTGTCTTTCGTGCTCACATGAAAAGAGTAGCAGTGGATAGTAGTCTGTGCTCCTAAGTTGTGGCACCCTCTTGGCAACATCTCGGACCTTAGCTTCCAGAAGACAGCGTGACTCTCGAGACTCCCTGTCAGCCAGCAGGCGGGCACCTCAGCGCCCCTTAACAGAGAGTCACCCACTACGAGCACCCATCGTTTCTTTCTGTGTTATCCACTGTGTGCTGCTGGTACAGTTTCTCTTTGCAGACCTTGCTCGTGGGTGTCTATGGCTGTTAAAGCTTCATATCTGGTTTTGGTTGTGATGCTGGAGGGTGCAGACTGAAGTAGGGTCCTGCTTTTGTGGGTCACCAGGGTCCGAAGTGCTTCATCATCAGTGGTGTCTGCCACAGGATCATGGTTCCGAAACCACCTGTCTCCCTCTGTCTCAGCTCCTCCAATGCTGTGCAGCCTTTTGACTGTTTTCTGCAGCTCAGCCACCTGATGTAACAGATCATCAACATGTGCACACCCTACTTACCATTTCTCCAGGAGAAGGGTGTGGGCACTCGTTGCAACCTGCCACCTGTACTGAAGTCTCCTTCCTTACCAGTTCTGTCTGGATGAAAGACCATTCAATATTTTACTACATTCTAAATCCAGTAAGGCTAAGTCTTTAGTTTCAGGACTATTCTAAGTTCCAGAGTTTAAAGATCATTAGTAAATATATTTAATTATGCCTATATTGACTGCACCCCCTCCCTGTCTCCAATGACCAAGTTTTGTATGGAAAAAAAAAGAGGAGACAGAGCGTGCACATGAACATCAGAAGAACTTTGCATGGGTAGAATGGGATGCCTGTCTTGCTGTCTGAGACACTGCCGCAGTTTGGTGCTGAAAATATTTTCTCATTGTGCTGATTCCTTAGTAGCAGCATTCTATCACGCTGAAATGCCTGTTCTCTGCTTTACATGGCTTTACAGAGGCCTTTTGTTAGCAGAGATTGCTGGAGGAAGTTGCTCAGGTCCACTGAGATCCACCCAGGTCAACTGTCAGACCTGTGCAGCTGATGCTTACAGGAGGGAAAGACAATTGTAAATGGCTCCTCCGTGGGCTTCTGGAAACCAGCACCAACCCTTGGCGGCACGGAGCATAATCTGTCTGCGATGCATTGACTGCGGGAGGCTGCCCACAGTCGCAGCAGCCCTTCCCGGGTGGCCAGGCCGTGGCCCGCGTGGGGTGGCTGTGGGTGGGGGTGAAAGGAGCCCTGCGGAAGTGCCAGGAGCTGCGAGGAAGGGCTGCCATTCACACAGCCCAGCTTGCCCCTGAGCCTTGCTGACACATTTGGCACACGGCGACAGTGTAGCCTCTGTTTGTGTTGGTGGCTCTTTTAGTCAGTGTGTATCTGGAAAGCCAGCTTGCTTCAGAGAGAGTCACTTTGGTTGGGGAAACTCAGGTGTCCTGGCGGAGGAAATTCCCTCCTTCCCACAGTCATTTGCAGGCTTTATGGTCCTTGTGCTGGACAGGTGATATCTTAGATCACCTGAGTGTTTCTCATGAATGACCCACACAGAAGAAGCGAGGCAGGTCATACATATGCTTGAGTGTGCCCATGCACGTATATGAAAACAAAATTGCACGGAAAAGACCATGAAGTCTGTGAAATCAAGGATTTAAAAGGAAGAAAGAAAAACAAACCCAACACTGAGCAGGAACAGTGTGGAAGAGCTGAGACCATTGCAATGACAGCACGACAGGAAGCTTGTTGTATGGTCTTGCAGCCTTTTGCAGATGGTGCCAGCCCAGCTCTGCTGTTTCTCCCTGCCCTCTCCCAACTTGTGTCGCCTGTCCATCCCAGTGAGCACAGCTTTCAGGCCTACTGCTGCAACATCGTCAGCAGCAGGGAGGAGTGACTGTCAGAAGATGCGTCCCTAGTCCCCGCAGCCCCGAGCTATGCTCAGCAGCCTGGTTTGCACAGGGTCCTGCCACCGGTGCTTCCTGCAGGCAAGGAACACTCCGACTCACGGGAGGGCTGGGGGACCAAACCCCAGCGCCTGTCAGAGGGGGGACAACTCCCCGATGGAGGAAGTCAGCATAAAACAGCAGTGTTTTGACAGGACTGTGGTATTTTTGTTCTCCCCCGCAGTAAAGGATCCTGTCCAATGTGGGTTATCATTAAAGATCTCCTATTCATCATTAATGAGGAAGGAGTGGCAGCCCCAGCATCTCCGTTCCTCAAGGGCTGTTTCACATTATTCTGCAAGTCTGCTGGAGTACTGCTTTTATGTATGTGGCATAAAATCAAAACAGCCCTGTTTAAAGTCTTTTCCTATAGGTTTCACTGATCATAAAATAGATATAATTCTGAAGCATTGTTCCACAAATCATTTTAAGCTCTATTTTACACTAGCTTACCTGCTATTATAATTTACTTAGACTCTGTGAGAAAGTAATGAGAGGGTTTTTTGAAGAAATCCAGTTCCCACCATTTTGATTAAAGAGAAAATGTCCACTGTTACTACATTTTAACATGTATTTAATAAAACTTAAAAACCAAGCTGCAAACCCTTATCTGCAGATCAACTGTTGATGCACAGAGGGCCCTTGTATCATGGTTTGCTTTCCTTACCACAATGATGCTGATGATTTAGAGTCTGTGGTCTGGTGAAGCTGTTCTCCACCCTAATCTGAAAGGGAGAAGCAGCAGCTTCCTGATCTGACACTGGAGCTGCTAATGTGAAACAAAAGGTCCTGTCTTTGCTCTGTTTCTTGTTGTCTGCCATCACTTACCAGGAGCCACTGCTCCAGCTGGGTGTCACAAGAGGCAGACGTATTTTGTTCTCCTTCTTCCTAAATGTGGCCATGACCAAAGTGGTGGTGGTGGAGACATCTCTGAAGGATATGAAGGGAACACAGAGAAGCCTCCAATCTCCCTATATACCAGGAGGTGACTGTTTGCTGGCCAGCTGAACTGGCTTAAAGTCTCTATGGGTCTTCAAACTTGTCCCTCTGCAATAACAAATGGCTATATACACCATGGGGAGCAGATCAAGGGAGTCAAATGTGAGGATGACTCTTTGGATAGGAAAGGAGCAGAGGCTGATGTTCCAGGAAGCAAAGTCTTGAACACCTCTGATCTTTAAGCTCTTTTGAACATCACTAAAGAGAAAAATTATTTCTCATCTGGGTAAATCAGTCTTCCTGCCTGTAAGTCCCTGGCTGGGTTGAGTTGGCTGTCACAGTGCCAAGCAGGTGCTGCACTCCTGGCTGCCCATGGCAGTGGGATTCTTGTGTGCTTTCAGATCCTTTGGGAAAATAATTGCTATTGTGAGCATCACACACACATGCACACACAGGCATACCACGAGTAGCATGATGTCACGTTCAGTTCCTGCAAACTGTTACTGTTACAGTGGATTCTCATCATATGGCGGACTACAATACATGTATTTTTTCTTACCAAAAAGTCAAGGGAATATAACATGCACTCTCTGATTAACAAAGAAGCCAGATGTTCAGAATAATTTTTGAAGCGCGAGCAAATTCAAAGCCAAATTAAGCAAGTATGTCTGGACATAGTCTTTTCAAGCTCTGTTTTCTCTCCCTTAAGTCTCTCAGCATGAAAAACTAAAAATCTTGCTGGGTGGTAACACAAAAGTTGATGATTAATTGTAAACTTTTCTCAAGGGTATTTCATTGCTGGGAACCATGTCACACACAGCCCTCAACTGACTCTAAGCATTATCCATATGCAGTAAAATATTATAAAGATTTCTCTTTCATTCAACCCCTTTTATGATTTAAGTAATGTCACAGGCTGAATTCTGCTTCCTTATTTAGAATTTAAGCACCATATCTGAAGGACACTGTTGGCTACATTTTCAATATGAATGGCAGAGATTCATGCAGGACATGTCAAACTTACTCATGATGACTTGAAAGGGTTATCACTTTGCATGAACATTTGCTAATTAAATTTTTGAGAAGTGCAGGTGTTTGCTGAACAGTGTGCATATTTATATATGCAAACATGGTAACTGGGCTTCCACAAGAAGTGAAGTTCTTGAGTATATAGTTTCATATAGGGCCTGTAGAACAATTAGCTCTTCTGTTTCTGTAATCAACACAAGGCAAGCACAGATTCTTCATGATGTTCGTTTATGTCTTTTACACTGCTTCAAAGTCTAGCAGCCTTTCCAGAAAGAAAATTCAGCCAGATTGACAGTTTGGGGGTACACAATCAGTCAATCCTTTACAATTTTTTAGTATATATATGTTTCTTGACATACTACTCGAGCATGCATTGCATACTGCAATGCATACAGGTGCATGCACATTACACACCACTACTGTACAGGAAAGTGCTTATTTTTATCTAGAAATAATTTCTTCCTGTGGGCTTGGTTGTGGTCTGATTTTGATTCATTGGCTTTGTTTATGTCCCTAAAGGATAATTTAGGAATATGAGTAATTTATAGAAGTTTTGTAGGATGTAGACTTTGGAAAGTAGCATGATTTGTTGTAGCAGTACCTGCTGCTGTTGAGCATTAACTTCTTAATAATAATGAAGTCTTTCAAATCAAGCACTACTGACACAATAGTGTGCTTGAATCTAGAGGCTTGGCTGGACACAAGATAGGGATCATTTCCTTTATTCTTTTGTCCAACATATTAACTTTGATCTCAGTGTATGAGCAATTCTCATTACACTACACTTTTCTTAAATATGATTTCAGTACGTACATCTCATGTATGTCTTGGGCTATTCACTCTGTCTACTACATAAAAAGGGCTGTTCAGGTAGATATGGATTCCTTTATGCTAAAGGAGGTCAGGACAAACTGTGCTTTCTTTTGTTTATCTCAACTGAAATCTTATCACAGATTATTTTTCATTAATCTCAAATCCATAATATATTGCAGCAGAACTAAAAGCCAAGCTGATATCTTTGCTGGATCTCCATTCTTAAATAAAGTACAAAGACATTGCCATTTTACAGCTCCATAACCCTCCTTGACTTGCAGAACTGAAGTGTCTTTCGCGAGTGTCGAAAGAGGAAGAAGGTTGCAGGTGTAACACAAGCTGGAATGAAGATTCACCACTACTATGGAGTCCCAGTTTTGAGGTACTAAGGATGTACTGTCTCCCTGTGTTCAGCTTTACACAGTGCTAAAAGCAGCAGTGATATCAGTACAGCTGTGAATACTCAGGATTTGTTCCAATTGGGCCTGAAAGTCTCAAGCCAGGCACTGAAAATCAGACCATCTGGAAGACGTTAAGCTAAAGTAATTTGACTCTATGGCAGAGACAAGGAAAAATCTGTTTTTCCAGAGTGACCCCAGAGCTGAGCCTGACTGGGCAGGTCACGTGTCCTGTGGGGAAACTGTATGTGTTCAGTAACTGAGGGCTCTATCCTGTGTTGAGATGGGGTTTTGGAAGAAGAGTTAAGGTCTCATAGGCTGTTTGGGCTTCTCAGTTTTGGGGTGTTTAACCTGTTCTTCTAATGTAACTTTGTGTAAAAGTTCACAGGATTCTGAGAAAACAAGCTGGGGAAAAAAAAAATGTAGAAATGCCATCATCCAGCATGGCATTACTGTTGCATACTGCCAGGGTAGGTAACATAAGTCTTGTGGCCCAAGCCTCTGCCACATGAGCTGCTTCAGTATTGGTCAGCAGTACTGGTTATCACTCCCTGCCTCAATGCTGGGAACTATTTTTGCTTTATTGAGCATTTTCACTTTAGCTAGGGCAGCCCAAATCTCCAGAGACAATTTTTTGTCCTTGGCTGCTTGGTGTAGAACAGGTTTTGGAGGAAAGGCACTGACCAGCAATGTCTTGCTGAGGGCTGGTCACAAGCCACGGGAGTGTGGAGATTCCTGATTCTGGCTCTGGCCCTGGAGGAGAAGGGACATGAGCGCACACTGTTCCTTCTCAGTGTGACCCTTCTGTGTTGTCACTCTTCACTTATCTTCAACCTTCGACTTCTGTATCCAGCCCTTAATTTTGTCACCCAGCTCCCAACATGGGACTTAGAGACCTGACCGTGCAGGGTAGTGGGCAAAATCTTCAGTGGAAAGGGTGCTGAGACATGCCAGGATCTACCAAGCATGTGCAAACTGTAGATTTGAAAGGTCTAGAGCTTTGCCAAAAAGTCACAGACTTCATGCAGAACAGTGTTGCCTTACCTCAGCAAAAAATCAAGTGATGCTTTTCCTACCTTTCCAGAGTTTCCAGAGCTTAAACCTTCCCAGAGAACATTTCAGTCACAGCACAATTATTTTTGAATACACTCAAAATAGTTTTCCTCAGAGTGAGACTTCTAGGAATAAAAATGGTCCAGGGTGAGGTAAGGTCCATAGCATGGAAAATTTCAGGCCAGCATTTAAAGTCTGACAAAACTATCTGCAGCGGAAAAGGGATGCCTCTTGCAGGATGAGTCCTGCCAAGTCATGCATCTGAAATAATTTATCTGTGGAAAAGCAACCACAGGAGCTGCTGGAGGCCCATAGAAGCACCACATAGCTGCTTCAGTGCCCAACATGATATTCACCTGGGAAAGTAGGAAGAGATTAAGCAAGCAGCCAGAACTTATCTAGGAACTGCACTAGGGTTAACACACCTTTTCCTTTTTCCTCCTTTTTTGCCCCCTTGGAGAAGTGGTATGGGCTCTTTCTTGACCACAAGAGGTCAGGGCCTCCCAGCGCAGCCTCTCGCCAGAGCACCCAGCTGCTGCGGTCCGCGGGGAGCCGCCAGCCACCCTCCGCTAGCACCCAGGGGCCAGAGGGGGATTTAAGGGCCAAAGCTACTCCATCTGTCAAAGCACGGCACCAGGGGATGTGGCTACCGCCTGCTCAGGGGCCGTTCTGTCCTTCCTGGGGGCTGAGAGGGGGTTACTGCTGTATTTCGCATTGAGGGGTCCCTGGGGACCTCAGGGGAGCTCTTGCAAATCGTGGCGATCTCTGCCATGGGGAGCCTCTAATGTCTAGCCAGACAAGGGACAGAGGAAGATGAAATGGCTTTTTTGGTGTCATCCAGTAGGTTAGTAGAAGGATCCTACTCACATCCTCTTGACACCACCGTCGGGAAACTACCCTGTTCCTTTGTGTGTCTGTGGGAATCAGAAAGCTTTGGGATTAATCTTCCAATAATGCTAAACTGGGCTGACAGTACTGAGAATCTTCACTAATTCTAGGTAGAAAGGCCTCTACTTCAAACAAGTTTGTCAAAAATCCATTGCTATTGCTCTTTTTTTCCTTCCCACCATCCGCTTGCTGTTCAGGAATATTCCTTTGTTGCTGCCTTCCTCACACTGGCCAGCTATTGGCTGCAAAATCTCTCACTTCATTTAGTGAGAGCTTCTCCTTAGTGCATTTGTTCCTGAGTCAATAAATATTATACTCATTTAAAAGAAATACAACTACAACAATATTCTGGGAATCTGTTTTCATCATGGAAGGAACACCTTTGCCCTGAATCACCTAATGTTTTAAGATACTCCTTCCGATACCAAAACCTGTTAAATTTCAAGTTATTGCCAAACTATTTCTGTTCTGACTTTAGACCAGTTTTGTGCTTTAATGTTTAAGTTAGCCAATCTAATATAAAGAGCTTCTTCAGTGCCAGAAGTTTTTTTTTTTTCCTAATTTTTGGTGTTGATTCTTAGGTAAATAATAATTTTAAAACTTTCTTTCCTGTTACAACTTTACTGAGTACTCATAAGATAGATCATAAAATAAATAGTCATCCAATTATATAAATTATACCCTATAATAGCTGTGCCCTCTTCCTAGGTATCATAAAATATACTGAATTGAGCTGCAAACAAGAATCTTAAAAAGAAGTAGTTTCTTAATTTTTCCACATTTTTTCATATTTTAAATGCCTAATGTACCCAAGCATTATTTAAATGCTTGTTTTCCACACTCAGACTGAGATCCAGCCATATAACCTTAGAAAGTCTTATACAGCTTTTGTGTACTGGAGAGAAAATAGAGAAGGGACTTGATCCTGTTCTATAACTGACTGTAGTGGGAAGGAATATTTGAACCCAGTGGGATCCAAAATCAAATAAAAAGGCAAATTGAGCCTAGTGATTCAAAGATGAATCTGGAGAAACTAGAAACTAGCAGATGTTCATAAAATCAGGAGTATCTGCCTATTGGAACAGCATATCAAGGGATGCAGGAAGAAAGCAGACAGTTTTCAAAATGTCTGTATCTGCCAGGGATGGGCAGGGGACATCACCGTGTAGCTGTGGAGCTG
Source organism: Scopus umbretta (assembly GCA_013400535.1). Lineage (NCBI taxonomy): Eukaryota > Metazoa > Chordata > Aves > Pelecaniformes > Scopidae > Scopus > Scopus umbretta. Next base: position 20,706 of record VZTL01056520.1, on the reverse strand, counting down.
ATGAACAACTCACACCTGCTGGACTCAAAGTCCTTGAAGGACAGCCAGGCTCTGTGACACCCAATGCAGCGGCCCAACAGGGGCCTTCAGATGCCACACAAGCCCAGGCTGCATCCCTGTTCCAGCTGAAGTCTGAGTGGGAACCCTTGAAAGAGAACATGATGAGCAGGGAACAAGAAAACGTGTGGAATTAATCAGTTCCAATGAACTGGCATTTTCTCATTAAAATGTATTCAGTCAGGCCCATGGAACAGAGAATGGCTGCCATCCTTAAAATTATATCCTGGTTCTCACACAGCCTATTTATTCAGGAAATGAAACTGGATGATGCGTCCTTCCAGCTTCTACATGAATTCCTGGCACTTGTTTACATTTGTGTCAAGTCTAGATGGTTTCTCGACTTCATTAGAAAACAAGAACCAGCTCTGCAATTTTCAATGCCTCATGCTCAAAACTACTTTACAAAGGCTCAGTTGTGAAAATATCAGTAAGATTTTGTTTTGAAAATAACAAGTCCAATTGCACTTCTTCAGCAGTTGTACCCCTGAAATAGGCTTTTAGCACACTTTCTGCAGAGTTAAATGTTAAGGTCAGAGATTTGCTGTTTTGTCCCTTACAGTGAAGAGAGAATGTATTCATGTATTATTAATCTATGCACATTTTACTATCAAAATTAGTACAAAAAACCCAAGATAAACTGCTTGTGTGTTTGTGTGTGAAACAGCTGGGTTAATTGTGTTCAGATACTGACGAGTTAATGGGAGTGAACAGGCTGCTTTGTCATAGAAGTGAAGCAATTTGGAAGGAGAATATTACAAGTATATTGTATTCTAAATAAGGGATCCACAAACCATTAAGGAAGAAAATACAGCTCTGAGGTACCTGCAGGATATTACGAGGTTTATGTCAAACAGATTTGCCTCTGAGTTGTTGGACTTATTTTTCTTTTTTTTCTTTTTTAATCTTCTTTATTCCTAAGCTTATGGTAGCTAGTGTGAAAGTAATTAGTGTTATCTCTCTATCCCAGACAGCAACATAAACCCAAAACCTCACAGCCAAGGTGTCTCATGCATCCACAGAAAGGATCTTGTTGAGGGCACGGCTGAAGGGGCGTAGAGTCGCCTCCACCGCTGGGATTGCAGGACAAGGCAGGAGGCATTTCTACCTGTGTTCCCCTCCTGGAAACAAAGTGTTTCCTCAAAATGGCCAAATGTGGAAGTCCTGAGATTAAGTCTCCTGGGACAGCGTCTCTGTGGGCCCATCTGACTTTGGTTTTCGAGGGTGTGTTGGGGTCCTCCATGGAACTGCAGCAGTTTCTTCTAGCTCATTTGCATGGGAAGGACAATCTCATATTTCATGACACCAGCTCTCTGTCCTTCATTTGCACAAGCCCAGCATGGTGTACTTGGGACTCCATGCTCAGGAACGGCTTCATTTCCAGGGCAGTCTCCCCTGGGGCTTGGTAGCTGCAGAAGTCCAAGTTGCACCCCTAAGGCCACCTGGGCTTCAGTCTGCCCCAAAGTCCTGGATGCTTTTCTTCAGACATGCTCACCCAGCCAGGAAGCTGCGTCCTCCATGTACCAGAGCAGGGGCAAGGTCCACTACAGATTCGCAGCATTCACGGGCAAAGGAACACCTGACGCTTTCTGTGCCCTCTGCCCTGCTCTGCAGGACCATGTTTTATGCCAATTGCCAGCTCTTGTGCTTTCAGCATACACCATCATTGTGCCTTTATCCTGCCTCTGTGCTTTCATCTCTTCTGAACACTCTTCCCATGTTTATTTAGCCAATAGTGACAAGTGTCAGTCCCATGTGAGAACATTTATGCCTCAATCATATCAGTGTCACCAAAACTTCATTAGCATTGTGCTGAGCACTTCATAAATTATGGGCTCAGCTATGTCCTCACTGACATTGATGGAAATTAGATATTACCCTGGGATATTCACCAGAGTTGCAGTAATTTAAAACCTGTATAAAACATGCCAAGGCGCAGCCTGTGATTTTACACAGGGCTGTAATAAAGTAATTTCTAAGATTTTTCTGTTGCGAGGACCATTGATATGGTAAAATTTACCCTGACTGAAAAAACGTCGAGAAATGCTTTCTGTTTCCAGACAGGCACCTTCAGTGCTGGTAGCTGCCTCAGTGCCTGTTAAGTTCAGCAGAAGTGGCAGTGGTGCCTCCAAGCACTGAGCTGCACAGTCCCATTGAAACTGCATTTGTTCTCAAATGTCCGTGCTTAGCAGTTGCTGGGTAATTTGCTTGGAGAAAATAAAACCTAGGAGCTGGGATATGAAACGTGAGCATTCAAGTTACTGTTTCTGATAGGACACACTGCTTCTGCTGTATCAGTCGTGAATATCTATAAGCTGGGTTGTTACCTGGAGAGCCAGTCTGTTCCTCTAGCTATGGATCGTCACTCTTTAGTGGTGAGCTGACTTGGCTTCTCTTTAAGGTAATTGGCAATATGGCTCCTTTTTATTTTGACCAGAATTCAAACATCTGTTTCTGACAACTATAGTGAAAGTAAAAACATAATCATATTCATAACCACAAACTGTGCATGATGAAAAAGTCACATGAAGTTTGCTCTGCAAGGCATTCAGCTCTGATGTGCTGCTTTAACTGCTAAACTGCACTTACATATACAGCTAAGAGCAAGCCCTCTTGTCATGCATTTGTGCACAAACATCCCACATTGCCTCTTGCAACAACAGCCACATTATGCTTCCTTGCACAAAACCAGCTGTCAGTTTAGATTTCCTTAATCCTGTCAGATTCCAGCTCAGCCAACTAACAACCATTATCTATGGGAAACCCTTCTGTGAAATAAAGCAATGTCCTTACTGAAATGACATGTCATAAAAAATAGTTTGGTCACCAATCCAAGGAAATACTTTGTTTAAGTTTGAAAATTACAGACTTGTGGTATCATGTTCTCTGGTGCTATAGATCTCAGAAATGATGAGCAGAATAGCACAGAAACAGCATGCAGGACCAGATCCCTGCTCGCCCTAATCATATAATACACTTAAATGGTGCAATTGTGTTTTGCAAGTTGTTGCTACGTAGGCAGCGCACACATATGGGCAATGCAATGATACTCTTGGGTATAACCTTTCCAAACTCCATCAATGTGTACAAGGAATGTGAACCATGAGGATTTTGACCTGGCAGAGTTAGGATGGCTCATTCAAAAGCAACCTGCTACCGCCAGTGAAAGAGTTAAAGGCAACAATCATTCCTGAAAAGGAAATGGTAATGGTTTTTATGGGCTCTGGGAAAGGCTAAGGAGAAGCCAAATGAAAGGTGCATACTGCAGAGCTTATTTCTGCCTGTGGTAAACAGGAGGCAGAAGGAAACCAAGCCATGTTTCCTGACCCTGGACACAGAACACCATATAGATCAGATCAATGAATGACCATGAACATTTTCAATGCAGTGAACCTCAGACTTCTTAGCCCACAGAGAACCCTGCAAATAATTTATGCTGCCCCACGTACCTGACTCGCTGGGCAGGAAAAGGGAGGAAGGCTGGATGCAAACTCAGCCCATAAAGACCGTATCTTGCTAGCTGGGAACGGTAAGCCATTGCAAAGTCAAGACAAATGGCTCAAATGTGCTGCCACCGAAGGGGCTATAAGCACATGACACGTCGACAAGAATTGCAGCTTCTCAGGGCACTGACTGGGGGAAGATGAACATTTTGCCCAGGCTTTTCTGTTTTGCAATTGTTTTTGTACGTTTGTAGCATAAATGGATTGCAGAGGTGCTAACCACAGTCAGTTTAAAGCCAGGAGTCAGTTTTCAATACATCAGTAGATTGTCTTAAAAAGAAAATTCAAAGCGATGGGATTTTTTTAGTTACATTGTAGATACCATTAAAAGCAACTAAGGAAATGTTTTCTACCTTATTTTCCCTCCACAGCAATAAGGGAAATTTTTTTTTTTTGTGTGTGTAATGAAAGCTGCGACCTTTATCTCTTTATAAGTTTTGACATCAGGGACTTTCACAAAAAAAATAATGAGGCATAATGGGACTCATGATAAAATCCCAAAAGCTGCCAATCCTTACAAAATCTGATAATTCTTTTACATCCTGGTCATCAAAGACAGTAAAGTTTTTAGCGTGTTCAAACTTGAATCTGTTCATGACATTTTGAGCCACTTGATAATATGTTTGTAAAAGCAAGGGACCAGATTTGGTTTTTGGTTCACAAAATAGAGTACAGCTCACAGCTGTGCTATAACCACACAAATAAAAGGACATACTTCCTTGTTTGGGAGGAATATCATGGCTTTTTGAAGATAACTTTTATGTGGAAAAGGGAGAGGGGTTAGTATCTTTTCCAATAAATGCATTAAATACCATTTTATGAGCTTTCCTTTTAAATTTTGCTTTTGTAAATTAAAATGATGCTTCATTCAGAATAGTTACTTCCAACCTAATTATTTTGGTTCTATTGACTTCAAACTGCTATTTAGAGAGGAAAAAAAAGCCCTGCTGTGGCCTGTTCCCTGTAGGTTGATGGAGGCCTCTAGGCAATCAAACTAATCAGAGCACTGTCTCAGGGTCAGCCTGATCTCTGCAGAGATCTCTGCAGAGGCTGCCACTGAGCTCTTCACATCATGTTTGAAAGTTGTGCATGTTTAATATAAAAGGTGACAGGCACAAGCACGCAAGAATCCAAAGCATGCAAGAAAGGTGTTTTAACAGGTTACCCGTGCAAGCCTGTTTTCAAAACTCAGTATTAAATCACATGTAGCAACTGTATTTTTGGGAACAGAAGAAAAAAGACTTCCCCAAAACATTGTTTCTAGACTGACAGCAAACAATAAAAGGATGGTCTCATGGTAAAAAGGTGAGAGAAAAGCTGGGGGGTACAAATCTGTTTCCACTACAGACCTCCAGTGTGATTTTATGGTAGTGTCTGTGCTTATATTTCTGTCTTCTACTGCCAAAGAGAGACAGCCATACACCGTTTATGGACCCCTTTGTCTGTCCAGTCGATGTAGGCGTAAGTGCTTAGTGGCAGACACTCTCTCCTCCTCAGTGGCAGAGCAGCGTCCTGCACAATGAAACCCAAATCTCTGGTGAAGCCCAGCGATGCTGTGGTAGCAGTAGTAAGAAAGAAGCAGAAAGTTCAGTAGTTAAATGTGGCAGGAGAACATGGTTAGGCAAGATGACCTCAGATGACAAAACCTTTCTGACTGGCTAACTACCGGGATGATGGGTGAGCAGTATACATAGTCTGGCTGATTGTTTTCAAAGCAGAGATGGCTTTAGAAGTCCTACTGCTCATGCACATTTGCAGGGCTTCTGTCAGGGATTACAGCTGAGACAGAGCTCCTTGCATCTACTCTGATGGATGAAAGATTTCAAATTCCTATACATGGCTTTTAAAACCTCAGTTTGTGCATGCATTACAGCAAAAAGTCTGTGAAAGTTGTATAAATTTTCAAAGTCAAACATTGAAATGCCAAGAAACAGCAACAGAACTGTAATTCAGCCCCCTTTATGTATGTTATGATAGTGTCTGAGCACTACTGTTTTGTCGTATAGTCCCTCCCTCATTTAGTGCAGATGATGGATGGTGGTTGAGTAGTGCTAATTACAGCTGCTGCCATGGGAAAGATTTTGGAAAGACTGCATTTGCTGCCACTCTATGCTAGGGTCAAGTCTATAACTGTCCAGAAATAAAGACCCTCCCTGTTTGGAGATTTAGGGAAAAGGACATAGACCCAGAAGTCCAGATGAGTTTGGAGACATTTTCTATAAAAAAGTAAGCCATGAAGGGAGAGGCAGTGCTGGATGTGAAAGAAGGAAAGGAGCTCTGATGACACCCTTCATGGCTGAAGATATCCTGTGGGCAAAGAAACCTGTCAGGGGATTAAGCCAGAAGGGCCAGGCCCCATCATCCCAGAAGACCCACCAGCACTTCTCCTGAAAGCTTGAAATGGGCAGGACAAGAAGTGCAGGAGATAAGAGACGGTGTCATGGTGAAGGTGATCTAAATATTGCCCTGGAGAACTGGATTCTGTCCCTGCACATGACAGAGCCTTTTAATTGCTAGGAAAATCACTTAAAACAGTTGGAAACTCTCTGTAGGTTCCTCCTTTTCTAGTGTCTGCTCCCTGAAACATCTGGGTCTGATTTGCAGGAGGCCATAGTAGATGCTGCAGCAGCTAAAGGAGGTGGGAACAGCGTTACTGACCCCAGCTTGCCTGCCTTACTGGGCCTCAGTGCCCCAACCATGAGAAAGAGATCATGCCGATTTCTCATAACGTGGCGAGGGTGAGCAACTTAATACTTGTGCAGCGAGGTAAAGTTGTGAGCACCACAACAGAGAATGAATGAGCCTGTCATCAGAGCAGCCTTTGGACACTGTGCTGGGGACAACTCTGTACCACAGAGCCACATGCTGTCAGCAATGACACATAAAGCAGCCATTCATTCAGTGAGCGTGGTCCTTCCTGAGCACTGAACGGGTACAGGGACCCGGTGGGGACTGGGCACTTCAGTACTCTCATAACATGTATCTGGCACAGAGATCAATTACTGGCTGACTCTGCCTTCTGAGTGCTTTGCTTTGCCATTTGGTTATTAATAACCTTGTACTTAATAAAATACAAGCTCATTTCCCCAGGACAGTATGAGAAGTATCACTGCTTTAGGGACATTTTAGGGCCATTCAACATAAAGAAGTGCCTGGTCCCATGCAGAGTGCATTGGATTGGAGTTCAGAGAGTGCAGGTTCATTGCTGGCTCTTGCTCTCATTTCCATGGTCAGACTGATCCTCTACAATCTCTCTGTACATTTGCTTTCTCATAGAGAGTATGGACCCAAACATACAGCCTGATTGTAAATTACTTGAAATTACTTGCTTTGAAGTTGCAGGGCCCATTTTAATGATATGCATTAAAATGCCTGTCAATTCCTGCACATGTCCTGATGCACTTGACCAGATTGGATTTCCATGGTATGGCCAATTACAACAAGCTGAAAGAGCTGGAAGAAGATTTATGGAGATGGAACATTACAAAAGCCCTTGAAGTTCAGAAGTGACCTATTTTATGGAAGAAACACTTTATTTTCTGTGCAAAAACCAAGCAGGTAGTACTGTGCAGAATATGTATAAAGAATGCTTATAGCTATTTCATCCTAGAACAAACAGAACTAGAAAATTTGAAAGAAAAAGAGGTTTGGGGGCTTTTTTTTCATATATGACTCACTTTCAAATGATTGTCTAAATACTAGAAAAGCAGGAATATCATAAACAGTAATAAAGAAACTTGATTTCATGGAATCACAATACAGCAATGTGGGTAAGAACAGTGTTAGGCAAATAGCTGTTGATTTTTCTTGTGAGTTTAAGCACTTTCAAAGTGCTGAATGGGCTGGTCAGGAGCCAAAACAAATGGCAATACATGGCAAGTTAGGAGCAAAACTAGCCACTGGTGTGGAACTGGCCTACTTTCCTTCTGCTGACAGAATGGAAAGATCTGTTTTAAGTGGTGGTCTAATAACAACTATTGGTTTATTTTCATCTCTGCAGACAAGGTAGAGGTGTGTCCTTCGTGACGACTTTACACACACCCCAGCTGTTCCCTGGTCTCCCACCTATGGAACTTGTGCTCACTGGGGTCAGTGTCATCTGCAAATGCACAGCCTCTTGCTTGAGGGAGCATAGAGAATATAGCAATATCCAAATTCTGCAAGCAAAGAAGCTGAATACTATTTTAAGCAAACATTTCCTGTACAGACTTCCGATATTTCTTCCCTTTGTGTTTGCATTTCTCCAGAAGTATTGCATGTGGCCACAGAGGCAATTTTCCCTACTTCATTTACAGTACTTAGCTAGTATTTTGCAACACAAACCAGCTGGGAAGTTAGATGAGTAAGATAACTTGCAAGTTTTGCTCCTGAGAGCAACCATACCTAGCTCTCTTTTCCATTTGTAAGTGTAAGACTCAACAAGGAACTTCACATACGATGATTTACTTCATAAAGATTTCAACTCAGTTAATTTTATTTTAGTTTTTAACTTCACAGCTTGAAAAAAAAGGAAGGGATTTTTTCAGAGCTCATTGATACAAAAGGAGAATAGCAACTGGAGGCAAAGTTTTTTGCTTTTTGATTTGTAACAGAATAGCAAGAAAGATAACATATAAATATACCCTATACCAAGACAGATTGTTATGAATAGAAGATGGGTTGGCATCTGGGAAGGAAAAGAATGTCCTCTCACTATGATCTTTTCCACATAAAGCTGCAGTTTCATAGCTGTATAGGGTCTTCACCGTACAGATGTTTGCATCAGGATTTCTCAGATTCTTGCTTTGGATTGGACCCATGTTAGGGGTGATCTGTCAGAGCTAGTTTTAAAAATCTGTAGGTTTGTCTTTAAAGGCAATTTAGAGGAAGAAAAGTCTGTTTTCTTGAATTATCTCAGTGGCAGAAGTTTGTGCTCTGGTTGCTTTGCTTGACTCCAGTAACTGTCCACCAGAACAATGCTGTTGTTCCCATTAAACAACTTCTGCCGCTGAACATCATTCTGATGAATCCCAGGAAGAATACACAAAAAAAACTGACAGCAAAGCAGTCTCAGAGCTTTCTAAAAGGGCACTCAAACTGGCCTTTTTGTATAGATTGTATAGATGTGTATATTTATTTTATCCAACATGTTTGTGCGTTGCTACAGGAGTTGTGCTTTCTTTCAAGGAGAATATGCCATGGTACAGGAATGTACCATCACTCCCTGGAGCTGATGGGATATAACTTTGGGAGTTAATGTGTTCACACAGTGAGGATCAGTCTTAGATATTTTCAGTCCTCCTAACGATGCTTTTGGTGCAGATGTACAGTGACTCCACAGGGTCTGAGAGGTCTGCAAGCTGCAAGAGGTCCTACACATAGGCATGATCCCAGCAGCTACTGGTACATGAATTCTGCTCACTATCTGGTCACCACTACAGAAGTGACAGCCACTCTTCCTCTGGTGCAGGCTTTCAGTTTGCTTACTTTACTGCATATTCTCTCCACTTGGTAATCAGCAGAAAGGTCATTTTTTATTCACTAATCCAGGGATTTACACACAGCGTGAGCACAGTTAACTAGCGGCCACTGGCAAGCAGGGTTTTGTGGTGAGAGGTTCAGAGGAGCGTTGGTGCTGGCTGGTGCTGCCTGTGGTGATGTGGGCAAGTTCACAGCAGGGCTGAGCTGTTGTGGTCCCTCCTCTCCCCTGCAGTGCTGCACAGCTGCATCCAGTCCTGCAAGCTGTGCCTGCGCTCATATCTGAAGTTTATGTACTTAGCTATTTCTTCAGCTTTGACCCTCCCAGGCAAGCTGGGAGCCACCTCAGCCAGGGATGAAGACAACCCAGAGACCTTCCCCAAATTGCCTTGCTGGGGCTAAAGGCCCCAGCCACTCACTGGCTGTTCCCACTATTCAACCCCAGGCACACTTTATTGCTGGTTCATGGAAGCAGGCTCCAGAAATTCACAAAAGCAACTTAAAAGCCATGAGATTATACCAAGTTATAAACTTTGGGATTTTTAATCAGCTTTTGGGGTTTTAGCTTTTGCCTTGAAGCTACAAGGATTAAACATTTATTTTATCTTAAACATAAGCTACAGTTCCCACATAATCATACACAGACACAGGCCAGACACCAGAAAGCAGATGTGGGAAACAACCAGAAAAGGAGGGCAGAGTAATTAATGTCAGTTGACAGGCTAACAAGGTTGTTAGACCTTCCTTTGTGTAACAGTTATCATGTTGATGAGACTATAATCTTATAAAGGTAACTGAGGGTCTGTCTCAGTAGTGAGTGCAAATAATGGTATTATCTTAGCATCCTGTCTGGCCCAACCAGATATGGGGCAGTGCTGGTTGAAGAAGCCATGCTGCTGTATTACCATGCTCCCATGCATAGAAACACACACTTGTAGATTCCCGTGCAACATACTGCTTAAAAAAAAGAGTAAAAAAAATCTGTATATCTATTCACATAAAATGTCAAGTGGCCATAGTCTATATTAGAAGGGTGAACTAACAGGCATTAAAAAGTGGTTGTAAATGTCAAATCCTCATGCAACAGAAGAACTGTGTGGGCTAACTTTTGGCAATGGTACCTGGGCCAATGTTACTCAGTACCTTCATCCACAGTCTGAAGGAACGTATGTGGCTACAACGGGTGAAATCAGCAGGTGCAGCAAACATGGGTGTTACAGTAAATAATTAGAGGAGCAGATCATGCATGTAGACGAGGTGGGTTGACTGGTTAGGTGGGTCCATCTGGGCAATATGTGCTTTAACATGACAAAAGGCAGAATTGCTACAGGAAAGATGAAGAACATAGAAGGAGAGGCACAGCACTGGAATAGATTGCGGGAAATAGCGGATATCCACTAAGCATCAGCTCCCAGGACAATGTTATTGCTAAGTCTATGAAACTATGACTCCAGAAACTTTAAAATAAACATTGACCATTACAAGATTCATGATAAAGTCATGAGAGTTGGCTACATTACCAGTGCCCCCCACCTCCTCTGGGATGCATCTGGTGTCAGGGGCTCCTGTGTGCGTGAGGGAATGTGTCTGTCTGTGATTTCTGCAGAAGGGCTGGTGTGCTCAGTGTGTTTCCCAGGGACTTTTGGCTCCTTCCTCAGGGCTGCTTGCCTTGGAGGGGCAGCGCATAGAGAAGAACCTCTCTGTAGCACTCTGAGCACCTCAGCTCTTTGACTTGCTTGCTAATGGAACTGAATTCTAAGATGTGACATATGCATTATCTTGCACTACTGTAATGACAGAGAACACTGTAGGACTCTCATTTCCATTATAACTTTTGGTGCACTGATCCAGTGGGGTTGCTCTCTTTTCAAGGGCTGAAGGCAATGGCAAAGAGCCTATGCACATACCCAGGTGATGCACGGCTATCCTGGGACTATGAAGCAGGTCAAACAGGTGTGATTAGGATACACCACTGTTATAGTAATCCAGAGCTAACTTCCAGGCTTTTTACAAGAGGGTGCAAGTCAGGGCAGCCTTTGTAGTATTAGAACACTGTGACTCCTCCCAAGGCTCCAGCACTGTCTCTCACATGAAAATGTTTATGCATCAACACTTTGTATAATGCCTGAGTCAAATGGAAGTGTTTTGTGTCTTACTCCTCTCCCTGAGCTGTGAGGCTACAGATTTTATGTGATTTCCATTCCTTGCAGATAGATGTATGCTGCCTTCATTTCATGAGATTTTGGGATGTCTTCAAGTCCTTTCCAAGCTCCAGCAGAGGAAGCTTGCTAATAGTGTTTGTCTCTTTGAGGCAAAAACATCAGCAATAATACAGAACTCATAAAATCTTGGTTATGTTGCTCCATTTTTCCCATTACTCTAGGGCTTATTTATATACTGTGCAATTGCTCTTTGAAGAGCCCATGGACATTTCTATAGTGACAAAACTGTGTGGCTATGTACAGAGAAGACAAGCTGTAATGGAACTTCAGTTGTGACAGTCAGGAGCAGGTACCTGATATTCATCTTGGTGGCAAGGGGTGCAGCTAGCCAAAGTGATGGTTTCTGGGAGAAGGGACACAGGACAACTGCATAAAGAAAGTGGAACAGAAAGTGTCAGGAGGAACACAAATGAGAAAGAGTAAAATGGAGGTAGAGGATAATTATGGAGACACAGCCAGACAAATGTGGGAAACATAGAAACCACATGAAGGGGCACTGAAAAAAGCGCAAGGGCTCAGACATAGGATTCATGTCCCCATATTTTAGCCATTTTCATGCTGGCTGTTTTCAATTACCTGTTTTCAGAGGACTCTATCTGCTCTGCAGGAGGCCTAGGCAGTTACCACAGATCAGACATCTAAAATTCAAATGGCTCATTTCATGTCAGGGGAGGGGAATGCCACTTGGGAGCAAATTTCAAAGCTGCTCAGCCAGTTGCTCAGCCTCTTCCACATGAGAAAGCTTTGCTTTATGGGCCTCAATAACTTGAAATCACTCCCACTCAGGTGGCCATATCATGATGTGTAATTGCTACTGGCCTCTGAAAAATGCTCAGTTCTCAGGCACAGCAACACAGGGTGCTATGAACCCATTTGCAGTTGTCGTAGCTCGGTCTGCATCAGGTAAGGAACATAAGCATGTCAGGCAACGCACTGGTTCTGCCTTTCTTCACTGGGAGATAGAGCAGGAACTCTTTTTTACCTGGAATTGTTTCACAATTGTGCATTATTTGTTTATAGTCATTATATATACACTATACCTATATATTTATATGATATATACTATATGATGCATACACATATAATGTATTTATAAATTGTATATATGGATTTGTATATAGTATATACGAGAAAGCTTGAGCTTTTAAGCCCACTGTGAATTCTGCTTACCGTTCTGTTAGTGGGGGACATGACTTATTGATGAAAATGGAAGGTAAAAATATGTGAAAGGTAAAAATATGTGAAAGGTATCAATGTGTTAAAACATTGATCTTTTCAGCTCCTGGGGACCCAAGAGGCAATAGATCCTGTGCAACTGCAAAAGCATCTCTGAGGGACCCTGAGCAATGTTTACAGCAGATTATGTTTGCTTAACAGAATATGACTGAAATCAGGACAATGAGGATGAGCATAGAGAGAAATTTGTGGAAAGTCTGATGAGTGCTGTGGTTGTAGTCTGGCACAAATAAAGAACATGGCAGGACTTAATGCATGTGGGAAAGAGCTACCAGTACAGGTAAGATGTCATTTCTGTACTGTCACTTCTGGGCAGGGTAGGAGTCCCTGAAGTTGCTGTCTTGTCACACATGGCATATTGCTCTGTCTCAAGGGCAGAACAAGTCAAGAGACAGGAACATCTTGAGCCCAAAATGCAAGAGAGCATCTTGCAGTATGAAGAATGCAGCCAGGAAGAGATTATCACAAGAAATAACCCAGAAACAGAAACCATATTTGCAAAAAGCCTATGGTATTTCCATTCATAAGGCGAATTAATCATAGACACGGTCTGCTGCCAAGTCAAAACTCAACAGCAACTAGTAGAAGTCCAAGTCAAACAAGTCCAAAGAAACACAGTTGTCAGTACTGTCGGAGATTTACCAGCTTCTCAAATATGAAGATGATCCTCAGGGATGACTGACCACATGGCAGCTGCATTGGCAGTTGAGTGCTGATTTGCAGAGGTACAGTAAGTCTTATTCTGCTGCCTACAACAGATTTGCCTTCCTCAATGAACTTTCACACTCAGCACCGGAGGAACACTAACTGTGGCAAAGACACTTATTGCCAAGTGCTAAAGCCTTCCAGGCAAAATTTAGTCTTGTCAGTGTCCAGTAGAAAATGCACAAAATAAAGTAGAAGTGCAGAGAATAAAGGGATGCCTACTGCTGGGGGAGTTTGAAAAGTTATCTGTGATGGAAGAGGAAGACACTGCAGAATTTACCCAAGTATAACTTAGTGCCCCAAACTATCAGCTAGGTGGAATTTTTTTTTGAGGTGTGGCTGCAGTTAAGGGGAGAAAGGAAGGCAGCATTTCCTGCAGTTACAGTCCCCAGTGCAGACCAAGCTCTTTGTAGCCTGGAGAGGGAGTGATGTTAGGCACACTCCATCACAGCTGTGGTCAGCTAAGATTCACAATATACATTATGCAGTATACATCATCACATTATGATCAGGTGAAAGTGTCCACATGTGTGGGGGTGAGTTCAGTACCAACACTTAGATGGGTTTGCTCTGAGGTCTACTTCAGGACTCTGCCAAGCTGTGACCGCACTTTTGGTTTCTTTTACACAGCTGAACATTGCCTGGACGTATCTGCTATGAGTCATAAAGAAAATAATTCTCAGATTTAAACAAATCTTATCTGGAGCACAGTCAAATAGAAAGTATTTCTTTGGACAGAAATAACCTGGATAACCTGGAATGTAATGTTCTGTTTATTACAGTGGGGCTATATATGAATTCAGAAGTTGTCCCATTCTTATTCTAAGAGAGCATGGAGGTTGACCAGAGAAATAGTTGTCCTCTCAAGCCAGAGTAAAGTCAGGACTTTGACAGTCAGCATATTTTAGATTTTATTTGTTCCACTATAAATCTTCCAAGCCTAAACAAGGGCTGAGAAACCCTATAAGAAATAATAAGCTATTAATGCACATTGTGTATTTTCTTCAGAGAAAGAATATCTTACAAGAGGATGTTAGCAGTTGAATGATATTGAGTTTTGGCTAAACACATGCCCTTTAATGGGTGGATGCAGCTACCATAATGCCGCCTTCTGTTAATTTCCTTTTCAGAATAAAATAATAGCAAAGCACAGCACAGATGGCCCAACATCATCCGATGCACTTAATCCCAGGCAAAAATCCAGAAGGCCATTTAGGAAACAACGGGCAAGTTTTGTTCATGTTATGGATCTTTGAAGAAGTACAAATACCTAGTTGAGTGGTATACTTCAAATTTTGTAATAATAGACAAATTGATTTAAAAGGAAAGATCTTTAATCTGGAGAAGATTCAGAGCTATATTTGAATGAACATTAGAAACAAGGCCTTAGCTTTGGGGAACAAATTATCTGGCCTGCCCATTAAAATATCTTTGTAGGCAAGGATAAGTAAATAAGAGATCCAGCATCTATCCAAACAAGGATTTTTTCCTAGTTTTTTGACCCATGAGTTCTGTAGCATGGGGAAAATAAATCAGATTTCAGCATTATTATGATGCATCTCTACTAGCAAGACAATACCAACAACAGAGTCATGAATACTTTCAAAATTAGGTAATAGAGAGGAAAAGGGGGCTCTCCTGTTGGGATTCCAGTCAAACTCATGAAAGTGCTATTGCATCTTAGAAAAATAATTCTCACTTGCAACTAATACCCAATTGTTTACTGAAGAGATGGGTCCGGGCAGACAGTGGTACAGGGATGTCCAAGGCTGGAGAGGACTGGTGAAGGAAGTGGGAATGATGTGCAGCACTGCAGTCAGCAGAGACAACCACTGCAAATTCCCTGTGTAAAACAAACAGAAAACTTCTCCTGTTCCCCTTGCCTCTCGGCAATCGCTTCCTATTTTTAAACTGGATTTTGTTGCTGACTGCAACAGAATGTAGTAATAACCTGAAATGACAAAATTCCTCATTTGATGGGTATGTGCAAGCTTTGGAAAGCTGCTTGGGTACCTTACTCCTTCTGACATGGATGGAGTGAGGTGCCTGAGTGCCTCTTACAAGAACCCAAAGTTTTCTCTTGCTGTTTTCACAGTTTCTCTCTTTCTTGTCAACCCCAGGCAGTCCACTTGTGTATCCCAAGAGAGGGGCTTGGACAGGATGGCAAGGCCTTTTCACTCATTTGGGATGGGCTGACCCGACAGGCACAGCAGGCACCCCTGCCACTGTGCCTCATCACTGGTCTGCTGGAGCCACCATCTGCTGCCCACAGGAGGAGTCTGCCTGGAGTGGACACTGTGCCTGGACATGTGTGTGTCTCCTATGTGTCTGCTAGTGAGCATCTTCTGCCTGTTAGGTGTGATGAAGGATTTGTAGCAATGCTTGGTGCTTGTTGACCATGAAGCTGTCACCTGTGTGCTCATGGCATGGGATTTAGAAGAAACGTCCTATCCTCAAGTTTAATAAGTTATCTTCATTTGGGTGATTTCTATCCTGAGGCCTAGCCAGTTACTTGCTCTTTGTGTACAGTTTGTTATGGTGATCTCCTAGGCCTGGTGATATAACACCCTATCATGTGAAATGTAAGCACAATAATGCAGCTGTAGCTGTAAATCAGGGAAATTAGCAAGAAACCAGTTTTCTCTTATACCACGTTTGCTTGAAATCCATCGTGTGTTGAGCAAACCTTTTCTTGGAAGACTGTATGCAATTGTTCTTGCTGGCGGTGGAAGGTGACAAGCATGTTGTTTGGTCATCCCTTCCCATGTGCAGAAACCTCACACAGCCCTGTTTGTATCCCCCCTTCCCTCTGGTGGCTCTTGTTTGCTCAGTCTGGTCTCTGGGCGGTATTCCCTCTGCTAATTCCAGCTGAAGTCACCTCCTGAGCTGACAAAGCTGGCCAGTGCACTGCCCTGCCCAGACTGCTGTCATTGCTCATTCCTCTTGCCAGAAAAATGCTTTTTTTTTTTTATTTTCAGATTTAGCCAACCAATAAGTAAAAACTTTGTCTCCCAAGCAGAGGTGAGGTCATGCAGATACTGAGCAGAGCTGGGAGTCTGAATGAGCCAGTTATGTCAGTCCGTTAATAACTTCACTGTTGTCATTTATTTGTCATTCATCCAGAAGAATCCAAAAGTGCTTTACATTCTTTACAACCAGCTTACAAACTCTTCTTGCTAACGGGGGCACTTCACACACTGCTGAAAGCCTGTCACCCCTGGGGAGCAGTGCAGAGCTGCTTGGTGGTGCCCTGCCACACCACTCTGTCAGGAACAGGAGGCAAAGAACATGCAAGGTAACTAAAACTGCCAGGGAGTTTGGTGCCATGCCCAGGGACAGCCCAAGTGGCCACTTGGAAATTGTCCTGCAGCCCCAGGCTAATGTTTCCCACAGGTACAAAGTGCTGTGGAAATGGACCATCATGTCGGGGTCACTATCCCTGTGGGACAGAGCCCTCTGGTGCTGTACAGGGGGTACCCTGACATGTGCTGCCTGGCCTTCTCAGTAACCTGGACATGTGCTTAGGGACTTGGCTGTTTTCAGTGAGGTTATGGAAATAATTTCATAGAAATTCAGTACCCAGAATCACTTTCTTCTCTTGTTAAACAGGGAAAATATCATGGGCTGGTCTCCCTCAGAAATAGTTTGTATGGAGGAATTAATCTTTGTATGATGCTTTGAGAGAGGCTCAGAACAAAATAGTCCAGGTCCTGCCATGGTACATGTTACCTCCCTGCATTTATAGCGAGAAAAGCTGCATGACTGAGTACATGGTGCATCAACTTTCCAACTCAAATCACAGCATGCAGCTTGTTCAATAAATTTTGTGTCCCTCCCTTCCGGCACCTCCGCTCCAGGAACAGGTTGCAATATTTTCAGATGTGTCTGCAGTCCAGTCCCATGCTTCTTTTCAAGAATTGACTAAAGACAGCTTTTTCTATGACAGATACTGTTTGTTTGGGGTTTTTTTCCTGTGTATCTGAATGGATTATTTAGCAAAACAAAATAGTGAACACTTGTCTAAAGTTTTCACACTGCTCGTTGTTTCCCTGTGAGCTGGGAAATTGCTCAGTAACTTGCATGGGTAAAGGCCCCTAGACAACAGCTACAGAGCTCACAGCTGTTGCCTTTGTTTCTGTAGTTCATGGAAGGCAAGTCCAAGACATCTGTAATCTGTGACAAAATATCCAGAGGGCTTCAAAGCAAGTTTAAAAACTGTCTGCTCACACTTTTCCTAATGACTCCTTCCTGGAGGAAGGCCTTTATTCACTAGATGAGCTAGTGGTATCCTTGTCAAAATCAGTGATGTCTGAGGAACTACAATTACCCTAGTTCTCCTTTGTTTTGTTTTGTTTTGTTTTGTTTTGTTTTCTCTTTGTATGCTAATGGAAGTGCTCTAGATAATTGAATGCTGCTTCTCTATGACTTATTTTATACTCCTCTATAAGAAGTGATACAAGGAATGGTGCAATACTGTGTTTGAGTAGTAGTAGTTTTCATTAATAATGATAAGCAAGAACTGGCAGATGGAAGGGCTTTGGAACTTGCCTCAGTAAATCTTTCTACTGCAAACAGTTTTGGGTCCTATCACATGCTGTATCTTAAAGCTCATGAAAAAACCTGGCAAACTTTTAAGGAAATTCCTAGAATTAATGATAGAATTAGAGTTAATTTGGGAGCTGATAAAAGGGAAAGTACCCACAGAAAATACTTTGCTATTCTCATTTTTCTTTTCTTTTCT
>VZTL01056519.1:21268-35894 GCA_013400535.1 Scopus umbretta | reverse complement strand
GGCAGAGCTGCTGCCCTTGGGGCTGAGCACGTGCGAAGCACCCCCAGAACTGCGCTTCTCAGCAAGGTGCCTCTACTTGGCGCTCCTGGGGCACTGAGATTTGGGTGCTGCCTCGAGGTCTGCCCGTGAAAATATTCAAAGTTAGCACGTGCAGCTGATGCATTAAGCACTGCATATTTAAGATGTGTTGGGAGGAATGCAGCGAAGCCGGGATGTGCTCAGGACCCTGTAAGGGGACAGACGCTAGATAGAAAGCGGGTCCGCGCCGGCCATTTGTTGATCAAATAGATGATTCGGAGAGAAAGGAAATCAAGAGAGAACAAGGAGGTTTCTATGCGTGCACTGCTTTCCCTTCTGTCTCTGCAGTGCATCATTGATGATAATCCATAAAAATATTGCGTAGTGTGAAGTATCCTGTATTTCTTCATGACACTGAAAATTGATGTTATATGCTATTTTTCAGGGTCAGCTCTTTCTGTTTACTCAGACTCTGTGAAAAACAATGCTGGTTCCAAAACACCCTACAACTGTCAGGGTGGTTTGGGCCTGTTTTGAAATGTCAGAATTGTGAGTCTGCTTCAGCCCCAGACACTGGCTGCGGGGAGATTTACTGCCACGGTTATAAAGCTGACAGTTTGCAACACGATGGCAAGTTTTAGCATCCTTCAGTTTGTGGTGTGTCCGTGTGTTCAATGTTATCTCAATCTCATGGATCACGTCCAGAGAAAAGGAAACTGTACAGTAGCTTGGGGTCTTTGGATTTTGTTAGACATACCCTTAAAAAAAGGCTCCTGCCTGTTCTTCTTAACTAACTTAATATTTAAAAGTCTCATTTTAATTAAATTGATTTATATTGGAAGCAATGTGTTTACCATAAAAATGTCGTAACTGCAATTTTTTTTAAAGAAATGCCCTGCTAGAGGTTTGCATAATTTAGAGCCTTTGTCAAACTGCAGCAGTCCTGCTGCAGTGTAAATGCTTTTGAAGTGAAAATGATGGATCCTGTTAACCCCCCCATGAATGATTCAGGCTCACTGAGGTCTAGAGTGTGCTGTTGCCACAGCTGACAAGTTTCCCCACATGCTGTGTAGTGAGGTGGTTGAGATGTCTATTTGTAGCTGGAGGTAGGTAATGTGCCTGCAGAGGAATAGTCCATGGGATGGGTACCAGCAGTGGGAAACCCCCAGCAATCACTGTTGAGCCTGCAAGGCAGGAGTCGTCCAGGATGCATCTGCAGGGGCTGCTGCACTGGGTTATCTCTGGAGCGGTCCCAAGTATAAATCAGTTAAATTAATCCAAGCTGTTTGTCATACCCAGGTGGAGAATAGACTAAATTGATACAAATAGGGTTTAGACTTGCTCCACTAGGAATTGGTGTGAAATCAGTCTGTAAACTGAAATCTGCACCGGGCGCTGTGCAGTTGGTTGGGCTTTTTAGCACTGTTACTTGCCTAATGGCGAGGACCAGAAACCTCTGCAAGTGACGCATGTTAAGTTTCTAGATGGCATGTGAGAGTCGCCCTCAGAGCAGGTAGAGCTGATGTGTTACCAGCCACGGCTCTGGGCTGTGCCTAAAGACAAATTGTACCCCTCGGCATTTAGGATAGGACGTGAGGGGTCTGCACCGCAGCAGTGCGTATCTCGGCAAGGAGAGGATGCTGGCAGGAAAAATCCCATGTGTGTAGCTGGTGGTGCTCTGCATCTCACCTGCAGCTGCTGGAGGAGGCAACTCCTTCTGCCAGACCTGTGAGCATCCCTAGCGTGGTGCTGATGGGGTGGTGGGAAGTCTGCCCACCCTTCCCCACTTTGCAGGTAATCTTTCGGCAAGCGCAAGCCCCTCGGCATGCCTCTGTCTCCCCATTTATTCCACAGGAACTCTGCTATTTGAGTCACAAATAGTTTTCAAACATAAGAGTGAAGAATTGTTATTTGTGGGAGAAAAGGCACTGCTGGGCTTCCTAAGTGGCTGATGTGCAGAGATGCTAAAAAACGTTGTGTTCGGCTGTAGGAACTTGTTGACTCACTGTGTGTAGAGACCCTCGTACACAGGCAGGGGGTTTCTGTCTCTGTTAGGTTAGGAGGTGCTGGCTGCATGCAATGTGGAGAGCTTATGGTGGGCATCTCCGTGCTAAGGGCAGGGGTGGTTCCTGTTTATCACTTGTTGGTTCATGTGTTGGAGGGTCTCCAAGCATGCAAACTAGCTTCCTTCCCAAGGAGGCTCGAAGAGTTGATGCTCTCTGCCAGCATCCCTGGGGCACCGATGGGCATCTGGTCCCGGGGTGAGGCAGAGCTGATCCTGAAGAAAAGCCCTGAAAGGCGGGAGGTGTGGGTGCCAGGACTTCAGCACCTGGTGAGTCGCTTTTCTGATCTGCACTTCTTGCTAGCGCAGGCACTTGATTTTGTTCAGGGGTTGGGTGGAAGATGTAGGTTTAGTGGTTATTTTGCAACAGAGGCTGGAGATGGGCACAGATGTCGTCCTGAGCTTCGAGGGCCACTCTTTGCCTCTGTACATGTGCCCCAGCACGATGCGGTCAGGACACGGTGCCTCTGGCTGCTCAGGATGCTCTTGCCCTCCACTGACTCCTCTGAAATGGTCTGTTAAAGGGAGAGGCTGGGGCTAACTTCAGCCAGTGGAGGCTTTCCCATGCTGATGGCCAAGATGCACGTTAACTTCATCTCCCTTGAGTGCAGGTCTTAGTTGGTATAATTTTCCCTTTTTGGATAATTACAGCTTTGCCCAAGTTGACCCTGGCAACACTTCATCCAGATTGCAATGTCTTTCCTTCTGTAACATCAGGGCAAAGCAAAGCTGCTTGGGTAGTACTGCAGTTTTTCTTAGGCATATTAATGGTGGTAGCTTGTAGAAGCCTCCATCGTGCGCTCCTAACTTCATTTGAAGTGTCAGGAGAGAGCAGTAGAGACGGTGGGGGTTTTTTTGGAACATTTAAAGCACTGTGCATCCTTTTTTGTTTTATTATTACAAGTTCTTATATACACAGAGGGCTGCATGTAGATGGGCATATGAAATCTTACCCGAGTTCCTGTCCTTTGAACAGACAGTAAATAGGGACCTTGTATCCCAAGGGTGCTTTCCTCACAGCCTTACCATAGCTGAAAATGAGTCCTCACCAGAAAAGTGCCTTCTGCTGGGCTCCTCTGATGCCATCCACGTGCAGCTCACTCCTGCATAGCTGCTGACAGCGGCTGGAGTGGGAAAGGCTTTTTCAGTCCCCAAAGTGAGCTGTTATCTGGCAAAGGCTCCATCCACATACGAGGGCAAAAATAGTTTTATGACTATGGCCCTGAATCTGGGAGTTGGGAAATTCAAAATGACAGTTTCTCCTAGGCTTATCCGCTGGCTTTTATGTGGCATGGATGATATCATTCTCCCCAGTTTATATCAGAGTCATCCTACTATAAAATGGGTGTAAAGTATTTATTGGCCATCTTTGGTGCTTTCTGGAACACATGGAGATAAAGTTGTTTAGAAGTGTCTAGTGTTACCATTTCTACCATTTTGGGCTAGAAATCCTGAAAGACCAAGTCCTGCCTGGCCTTTCAGCCTCCACAGGGAAGCCCTTTCTTCTTTCTGCCATGATGTTTAGTTCTTTGCAACCCGCTAGATCAGATGCAAACTCTCAGCCACCAAATCCATAGGACCAATGGGGCTGTGGCGGGATGGTCCTCCCATATGGGATCCCCGAGTGTGAAACTGAATCCTCAGTTGGGGAAGATGATGTTGGTCTTCCTCTCTGGCTTCTCTTTATTAGACACCTGCATAATCTGTCCTGCTTCTCAGCCTGTGATAGTAATTAAAGACATGCATAGACATAGACAGAGCCTTCAAAATGGTGTCGCAAATACCGACTGTGCTGAACAGGTTGCAGAACTACAATTGCATCTCATGCCGAGCTGGCTTCTCTTTCTTGTTTCTGCAGGCCTAAAAATGGTGGGAAATACTGCGTGGGTCGTCGCATGAAGTTTAAATCCTGCAACACCGAACCATGCTCGAAGCTAAAGAAGGATTTCCGGGATGAGCAATGTGCCGACTTTGACGGGAAGCACTTTAACATCAACGGGCTGCCCACAAACGTGCGCTGGGTTCCCAAATACAGCGGCAGTAAGTGGCGGGGGGAGGGACGCGGATCCCGCCTCCTGCATCACCTCGCTGGGGTGATGGCATTTGGATAACGTGCTTCTGGTTTTCCTCCCTTCCGTCCCCAGTCCTGATGAAGGATCGGTGCAAGCTCTTCTGCCGAGTGGCAGGAAACACGGCGTATTACCAGCTGCGGGATCGCGTCATCGACGGGACGCCCTGCGGCCCCGACACGAATGACATCTGCGTGCAGGGCCTTTGCCGGGTAAGTATTTTCCCTTCTCTTTAGCGCGGGTGATTGCACTTCTGCGTAGCAGAACGGCGCTTCCGCACCTTGCTCCACCCGGTTGCTGGCATTCCCTCTTCGCTCGGGGGCTGCCGGGAGCATCTGCCAGCTCCTTGAGCCCCGGCTGGTCTGCAGCTTGTGCCAACCTTCAGATTTGCAGAAGAGCCATGCGTGGAGGATGTCTGTACGTCTGCCCTAAGTTACTGAGGGCTGTGGAGGTCTGAGCCTGAATCCACATGATGCTTCCTTCTGTGCTCTGCACCAGTTCTTCCCAGTCAGGCCCTGGAGCACTGTGCATTTCCATTCATGATTGTTTCTCACACTTTTCTCTATGGGAACAACCAATGCAAGAAGTTTTCTCTAGCGAAGGCATCGCCTGGTACAAATGGCAGTTCTGATTCTCACTTCGTAAAAAAAGCCTTTTGTTTGAAAATGATGTGGGATGGCCACACTGTAAATCAGCGGAAAAATGTGAGGAAGCAAAACAATTTGTCTCATAGCAGCCTTGTGCACACAAAGCTTTTGTGTGCCTTAATTGGGAGGTTTGTAAATGCTGTTCTAGTCTGTATTTGCTCAATCTAGTTTTTTCATTTTTTTCTCTTAAAGCAAGCTGGATGTGATCATGTGCTGAATTCAAAAGCAAGAAGAGATAAATGTGGTGTTTGTGGTGGGGATAATTCTTCATGCAAAACTGTTGCAGGCACATTTAACACGGTGCATTATGGTAAGAATCTGTTGCTAAAAACTTTATAGTGAAAAATGCAGGTCTATAAAAGCCATTACCACACTTAATTTACAAAAGCATTAATGTAAAATGCAAAATCCTTCTAGCTACAGCATATTCCATTTTATAACTATTTATGCTATCCCTAAATGAAAAGTATCGGCTTGTGTAATGTGAGGTAATTTTGCTCATTTCCCTTCCCCCTGTAAAAAGCAAATGAAATGTCTCTGTAATAGCCTTGACTTTCTGTTAAATCTTTTCTAGGCTATAACGTTGTGGTCCGCATCCCAGCTGGTGCAACTAATATTGATGTGCGTCAGCACAGTTACTCAGGGAAACCAGAGGATGACAACTACCTGGGTGAGTTGCAGTCCTTGTTTCAGTCCAGAACTCTTCTTTATTGGCTGGTTGTGGTGATATATCTACTGGCTGCTCTCTGCTGGGGAGGATGAAGAATTCATTTAAGGGAGATGTTTTCTTATTGAGAATTTATCTCCGATATCTACCAGGCATTCAGCCTTATCTTGTTCCTTCTTTTTGTTCCTGCCACCCTTGATGCAAAGTTTGGGAGGTTCGCAGGTTATAAGAAAATACCCCCTTAGAGCGTTTCTGGGGCTGGGAAGGACTGTCGAGCATGGGCTGTGGCTGGGAGCTGAGGTCCAAAGCTGAGAACCAAACAGGCTTCTGAGTTCTGCTGGGGTCTCCTCATTGCAACTTAACATGTCTCTGCTGCCGCAGTGTCTTGGCTGGAGAGTAAATATGCCATACCCTGAAAGACATGTGTACAAACAAATCCAAAGAGAAATTATTTTCTATTACTCAGAGACTAATAGTTCTAATTTCACTTAGACTGAGCCCTTCACATCCCTGCCTGACGGTGATATGTAACTGTAAAGAAATACACTGCACCAAGGATGTTGTTTTGATTTAAACCTAACAATAACTTGGCCTTTGGCTATTAGACATTCATAGTCACTGTTCTCTCTGATCTGTGGGTATGTCTCTAGAGGCAGGTGAAAATGCTTGGGGTGCTGTGTTAGACCAGTCTGCTGTACACACACATATGCTTTTAGCATGGCCTTGTGTCTCTTTTCCACCATGCTGATCAGTAATTCACCCCATAGGGGGTTCTGTTTGGGTTCAACAGCAGAGATAACACAAACACACATTTCTACTGATGTTACACCTGCCAGTCAAAGGCTGGTTTTGACATTAAGTCCTGTTTGGGTCCCTCAGAGTCTGTTTAGGGTGCTAATGGAGCCAGGACTCAGGCTGTGGCACCTTGCAGTCCCAGGGAGATGCCTGCTTTCCTGGTTCTGTTCATCCGCTTTTGCATGCCCCGTGCCTGGCACTGCCAGCTGCACTCCAGAAGCGCAGGGTCCCATACTAACTAGCAGGGCACTTCATCTCATTTCATCTCACAAAATCCCCAAGTTGTTGAGTGATTTTGCAAAATATGGGGCTCAGCCTACGTGTAACTGGATATGTTAAAAACAGGACTAGGTTGGTGGTTCCTAGCCTATTGAAGGTAAAGGAACTCATCAAACAAGTGGAGGCGGCTGTCATGCACCAAAGGTAAACGGTGCTGACAGCTCTGACTGTCACTCTGAAATGCCATCCATGTGGCTGGACCCTACATTTGAGCAAAAACCGGAATGGCTCCTCCCTGTCCTCATTGCCAGGCTGGGTTCACACAAGGCTGTCGGTCCCTGCACGCACACGGCAGTTCACTTACAGCCACCTCGTATCGTTTCTGCACATTCACAGCAATGAAATGAGACAGTGCAGCACGAATGCGCATCAGTACCAAGAAAACCTTACTGAGGTTTTCTATCCTGGGGGAGGGAGGTACGTTTCATTATTCATCTTTTCTAGAAAAACAGTCACAGAATCATTAAGGTTGGAAAAGACCTCTGAGATCATCTAGTCCGACCCAACACCAGCATGCCTACTAAACCATGTCTTGAAGTGCGACATCTACACATTTTTTTAACACCTCCAGGGATGGGGACTCCACCACGTCTCTGGGCAGCCTGTTCCAATGCCTCACCACTCTTTCAGTAAAGAAATTTTTCCTAATATCCAATCTAAATCCCCTGGCGCAACTTGAGGCCATTACCTCTCGTCCTATCGTTGGTTACTTGGGCGAAGAGACCAACACCCTCCTCACTACGCCCTCCTGTCAGGGAGTTGTAGAGAGCGATAAGGTCTCCCCTGAGCCTCCTCTTCTCCAGGCTGAACATCCCAGTTCCCTCAGCCGCTCCTCATAAGACTTGTTGTCCAGACCCTTCACCAGCTTCATTGCCCTTCTCTGGACACGCTCCAGCACCTCAGTGTCCTTCTTGTAGTGAGGGGCTCCAAACTGAACATAGTATTCAAGGTGCAACCTCACCAGTGCCGAGTACAGTCCTCCCTGTGTTGTGCCTATTCAAACTGGCTCACCCCAGAAGGAGCCCCAAAGAACTTCTCAGCTCATCTTGGAGGGCCTTTAATCTTCTTGGGAAGCAATGAAGTCAAATCTTCTTTAATGTTGCTTTAATATTGCTGGGAAAGCATCTCTTCACATTAGGCCTGACTAGAAGCAAATGAGAAGTGTGCATGTGTCCACTTATTTTGCAGCTCACTGAGTGTGAAATCTTGGGCCCTCAGTACTGTGAACCTTGTAGTAACAATTTAGGAGGAATTTGATGTTGTCATCAAGTCCAAGATGTGCACCTACTGTTGTAGGAGATACAGTAAACGGGAAGGAATCCTTTAATGAGTTTTACTACTGCCTAATGACATTAAAGCCTCCAAAGCGTGGAATTTGGTTGAGTATAGTGTCTGCTTTGTTTTTCTCCACCTATGTCTGTCTGCTACCAAGCAATGTTTTGCTTCATTATCTCTCCTCATTCGGTGTAAAAACCTTCCCTTTGGTGTTTTGGTGTTAAGTTTAGATTTTTCAGTACAGAGGCTTTGTAGTAATGTAGCTGTGATGGGTGAAATGGTGGGGAAACTAACTTAGGAAATTAGCTACATAATCGCATTAGTGTGAAGTTGTGCAGCAGACGGCTGTTTTCAGGAAACTGTTCCTTTTATAAAGCATTTAGGCTTTAAGCCTTCAGTGCTTTCACATACCTTAAGATTTGGAATAATAAAAAGTACGGGGGGAGGAGAGAGAGGGAGAGAAAGATACTGATCAAACTCCCTGTTGTTATCTAGTAGAAAATGATGTTTGGGCAATTAGGGTACACGCATTTACCCTAAGAACACATCTGGAAACGACAGGGAAGCTACCCTATCCGCACAGCTAACGCAAAGATTTGGGCAGGATTATTTCTGCGGTATACGAGGGGGTACAGACTGTGTGTTCTGCGTACAGCAGCCAGCCCGGCGTGCCTTTTGGGTGTCTCTCTGGGTTATGGGTGAACTGTTTAGCAACAACTTCAAGCATTCAGCCTTCGTTTTAATGAGGCTCTCCAGTGGAAAGAGGAGAAGGCACAATGTCTGCAAGAGCTCCGCTGCTCTCTTTACATCCTTTCTTTTTGAGAGTGCCAGTGGGCTTTTCCTCCCACCCCGACGAAAAGGAGCACTGAGAGCGCATGACCCACGTTATTATGTACGTATGAGTTAATTCTGCGTCTTTAGTTCTTGTTTTTTGCACCTATGCAGCCTTATCTAACAGTCAAGGAGACTTTATATTAAATGGAGACTTTGTCGTCAGTATGTTTAAAAGGGAAATCAAAGTTGGGAATGCTGTGATCGAATACAGCGGATCGGATAATACTATTGAAAGGATTAATTCTACAGATCGGATTGAGCAAGAAATAACGCTTCAGGTGAAGTATATATTGTGCGTGTGGAAAAGTCTGCCCAGCTTTATTGGATTGAAAACCGTGGGCAGCAAAGTCTGTTGGTTTACTCTGCTTCATCTTTTTTTCTCTCAGGTTTTATCAGTGGGCAATTTGTACAATCCCGATGTTCGTTACACATTTAATATCCCCATTGAGGACAAACCTCAGCAGTTTTACTGGAATGCGTATGGCCCGTGGCAGCCCTGCAGTAAGCTCTGCCAAGGTGGGTTGCTTGGGAAGGCTTAGTTTTGTCCTGGGTTCGTCTGGGATCCGGGCAGTGCTGTCAAATCCCTCTCCGTTTGGTTTCTCCGAGATTCGCACTTTACGGGTGTGATTGTTTCCCTGGGGTGTAACAGCAGAAGACAAGGTGCCAGGTGTAGCGCTGCTCTGCTGCTTCTCGGTTGCAGAGCGGGGCACCTTTGCAGCCCCTCTGAGCCAGGTAAGCCTTGCAACCTGGTTTGCAGGTGAGGAAGCTCAAGCGCGGAAAAGGGGCGACGTGGCATTTCCTATGGCTGCAAAAGGTGTCGCTGTCTGGTTTGGGGTCTGACGTCCAGTCGTTCCCACCTGCGAACCGCGCAGAGCCCGTCCCTGCAGGCGTGCTGCAGCTCTCTGCCTGTGCCCATCTCCTCTGCGTTAAACCCCTTCTGCTCTTCCTAGAGTCTTAGCCCCCTCCCTGTTTCTGAAAGTGATTTAAAAGCATAATTACGTCTCTTAATTGCTACTGAAAAAGGAGTAAGAGAAATAACTGATTTGATCGCTTTCCTGTATGACTTAAACAACACCTTTTTCTTCTGCGTAGGAGAACGAAAGAGGAAACCCGTGTGTACGAGAGAGTCAGATCAACTCACGGTGTCGGACCAAAGATGTGATCGAATTCCCCAGCCTGACCCCATCACTGAGCCTTGTAGCACAGAATGTGAATTAAGGTGCACTCTACTCAGCCGTGTATATACATTACATCATATATTTATTATTTACTCCTCTTTCCTTTCACCTCTCACCATAATTCCTTTTCTCCTCGGCCTGTATTAGATTTAAAAAAAGAAAAGGATTAGCAGTTGCCTCTTTGTCGACCAAGAGGGATTGACATCCACCAGCTGTGTTTTGAGAGCCACTTTTCGACGTTTTCACATGTCTTTTGTTGGACTAAAGTAGCACTATCTATAAAAAAAAAAAAAATTCACCTAATGTTGAAAAATTTCCCTGTGCAGTACAGTGCCTGAAATTTGCATCTGCCTGGATCAGAAATGCTCAGCACTATCCTACAAACAGCCTGCAAAGAGAGTAAAGCGTATGCTCAAAGCAAAAGAGTAACTAAGACTTGGGTTTAGCATCATCTGCTTGAAGCAAAGAATAGGCTTAAGCGTAGAGCGGGATTGGGGCTGTCCCCAGACAACTCCTGGCGAGCTGGAATTGATGGAGCATGGCCTAAATCATTACAACCCATTTTCCTTTAAAAAACAATCTGTTTTCCTTTCTGGCACTTAAATATGGTAGCATTAAACGGCTGCTGGTGAAGCAATTCAGATGGCCGTGTTTCCCAAGGGGTTTCTCCACCCGGCTGTGTTAAACCCTGGGGCTGTATAGGGGCTATATAGGGGCTGTAGGTCGGGTTGTCGCGGTAACAGCTGTTGCCATTGCAACAGGTTGGAAACTTGAGAAGGGCAAACGCAGGAGTTTGAAAAGCAGGCAGGGATGTGAGGGCTCCCACCATTCAGGAGCTATTGACTGCAAATCCCCTTGATCTTATTCTTCTCCTAGCTGTGCTGGAGTTTGTTCTCTGGACTTAGGAGCGGGGCTCTGGGCGCTTGTAGCAGCCCGGGGGTCTGCAGGACCCACAGGGGACACCACTGTCCCCTTCCCTGGGAGCCAGCCCTCCGGGGCATGGGGGGCAGTCAGCTCCTGTTGACTCCACAGGCTCTGATGTTTCCCTGGATCAGGCCTCACGTCCAGGATCTCTTGCCAGAGCTGGGGCCGGGGCTGCTGTAAAACAGGGGTGTATGCCCAGGTGGGTCCTGGAGGGCCACCAGCAGCAGCCCTCACTGCCCATCTCAGGAAGGAGGCACCAGGGTGGGAGTCTGTCTGTCCAGAGGGAACACTCCTAATCCCTGCTGACACCTCTGGGGCTCCTGTGTCTTGGAGCAAGTCATTCGCTTGCACTTCGGAGTGCTGAAACTGCTCCGCAGGCGTCCTGCCGTGTGGAGTGCCTTGTCACACCTTTCAAGCCCGTGCGGATGATTTTCTGATGCTGTATTTTTCAGCTTTTCATTTATAGAGACCACGATGGCACTCCCGCAGAGGAACGTGGGGCAGAAAGCCTTCAAAGCACTGCTGCTTGCTTGGCCACAGACTCCCCCCGCCTCCCTGCACGGTCCCGCAGGCTCGCAGTGTGGCTCTGCTGCCCGTAAAAGGGACCTGGTGACAGTTCCTTCCCCCAGGGAGCAATGTCAGGATTAATTGCTTCATATTTTTGGAAGCCACAAAGCTTTGGGAAGTACTGTAAACAGCCAAAACTTCCAGTTCACGAGCATATATTCCCTATGTATGTCAAATACCCCCAAGCACGTTACCTGCCGAGTCCCAGAGCCCCACAGCTCTTTCCGCTTCTTCTGATCCTCTCCAAGGCAGGCGCCTTCCCGTGGGGTCGTGGGTTTTTGCCACACCAGGGCTGACATTTGCTCTCCCTGGCTCAGGTGGCACATCGCGAGGAAGAGCGAGTGTACAGCCCAGTGCGGGCTGGGGTACCGCACCCTGGAGATCTACTGCTCCAAGTACAGCAGGCTGGAGGGGAAGATAGAGAAGGTCGACGACCGCTTCTGCAGCAGCCAGCCCAAGCCCAGCACGAGGGAGAAGTGCACTGGAGACTGTAACGTGGGAGGGTGGCGGTACTCGGCCTGGACCGAGGTAAGGGATGCTCAGCGACGCGGCAGACGCTGTCTCCTCCTTGCATGGGGCCGTCAGGCTGTTTAGGTTGCATACAGCGTATAAAAGTTGGCCACGGTGATTCTGCTTCCGTTGCTTTTTCTGGAGGACGCTGTAGTTCAGATGAGCCTGGTACTCCTCATTTTCCACTGCAACGAATTTACACTTTTAAGCATCCCAAGGTTCTTTAGGCTCAGGCTTGCTGGCTGTCTTCTCCCATCACAGCCAGCCCCACTGGCAGGAGCCAGGAGGGCATGTTAGCGTCAGTGGAGGACTTCTGAAATGTGTTTCTTTTGCACTTTTTAGCAGAATACTTTTCCATGGCCAAGAATGTTCCTGAATGCAGACTGAGAGAATGAGAGCCTGGGGCTTTCCAGGGAGGGCACGGTGAAGGGGGGATGGCTGGTTAGAGAGAATTAATCTCTCCTAAAATGAGAACAAGCAACAGCCATTTGAGAGAACTGAAAGGCAACACTTGTAAAAGTAATAATGGGGTTATAACCTGAAATGAATTTGTGAAACTCATTGCTGTGAGATTTTATTAAGCTTAGCAAGATTGGATTTTTAAAAGAATATATAAAGTAACAGCCTGTTACTTAAAGTACAAATTGTTCTTCTGGAGGTTTTCTGCAGTCTCTTCGCAGTCCTGACTGCAAGGAGGGAGAAGGCAATAAATGGGCTCTCGGCCTGTAATAGAGCGGCAGAAAGTAGTTACTCCGTGTCTCTCCTTCCCAGTGCTCCAAGAGCTGCGGTGGGGGCACGCGGCGGCGGCGAGCCATGTGCGTGAGCACCTACAATGACGTCCTGGATGACAGCAAGTGCAGTCAGCAGGAGAAGCTGACGGTGCAGCGGTGCAGTGACTTCTTGTGCCCCCAGTGGAAAACCGGCGACTGGTCTGAGGTAGGTGCTGGTCACCGCGGTGGGCTCCACCACGGTGGGCTCACCCTGCTGGTCCTCCGCCCTGAGGGGCTGGTGCCTGCGAAGAGATATCTCTGTCCCTGCTCACGAAGAGATATCTCTGTCCCTGCTCACCCCTCGTGTTTTGTTTGTATAGCCTGCGAGTGCCATGCCCTGGGGTGTGGTGGCACTGTGCTGGCTGCAGAAGGTTTCCCCAAGCCTGTGCGCGGGGATGCTTGAGACAGACAGCAAAGTCACTGGCCTTGTCACCCACCGCTGCTCAGGCGGCGAATTTCCTCTCTGCAAAACCTCTGGGGGTTAATTCCTTTTCAGTCCTGCGGTAATTTCTCCCCAGTTTTTCCATGGTTGCTCTGCAGCTTTGGGAAGAAAAATACCTTCTGCCCTCATTTTCCCTTGAGATTGTCCTCATGAGCCCCAGCAGCTCTGGCTGTCACTGGAGGGCAGGATTTCACCCTACTAATATCTTGCTCAGCCCTCTCCCTGCTGTTTATTACCATTACCTCTTTCACTGCTGCTGGTGTCCTTCGCAATGCAACAAAACTGTATCTTGAAAACCTTTTCCCTGAAGCAAGACCAGGGATGCTGAAGAACAGGCTTCAAAGGCTGCTCGTCGCTTTTGCGGCCAAATAGCTCTCGTTTCTGTGAATCGCATTATTTTAGGAAATAATGAAAGCAATTAAATGGGAACGGGGATTGTTGTCTGCAAAATATCTGTCTTCTGAATTGAGCTGCTGCCAGCCCGAGCCATGCCGGGGCAGTGGAAGAAGCACTTACAGCCTGCGGGAGCTGCGATCCTTATTGCACATGCTCGGAGCGGAGCAAGTTTTTCTGCAAGCCTTTGGCACCCCGTTGTGCACGGCTAAAGCCCTGTCAGGCAGTGCTGTGGCTTTGTCCTACGTCTCGTATCTGCTGGAAGTAAAGCGCCTTCGTTGTCTTGCTTTGGCCGTGTTGAAGGGTCCCGGCCTGGCTGTGCTCTCCACACTCCAGTCTCTGCTCTGGACCAGCTCCTAAGAGCAATCCCGTCTCGCTGCAAGACACTCGTGTGTTTTCCAGTGCACGTGCTCTTTAGCTAAATAACGTTACCTCTCGGCACCAGTTTTTAAGCGGTGTTTTGCAGCGTGTCTCCAGGTTTGTTTTTCAGCGCCAGGGCAGGTGCTGAGCTGCCAGCGCATCCCCGGCACCACCTGAGTTTGCCCTTTACTCCTCGCAGTGCCTGGTCACCTGCGGAAAAGGGCATAAACACCGCCAGACCTGGTGCCAGTTCGGAGAAGATCGGTTAAACGACAGGTTTTGCGATCCCGAAACGAAGCCGGAGTCAGTGCAGACGTGCCAGCAGCAAGAGTGTGCTTCGTGGCAAGTGGGGCCGTGGGGCCAGGTACCGCAGAGCCGCCGCAGGGCTCCCGGCCGGGGGGACCTGGGTGCTGGTGGCCGAGGCTGGGAGCTACCCTTTCATCCAAATGCAGTGACATAACTGCGTTAATTGATTTGCACACCAAAGCAGCCCTCCGTTCACTTGGGTTCAGTGGATGGGCGCAATAACAGTACCTGCCCTTTGTGCTAAATTTAATCTGTGTCATACTAAATTGGCCGTGATTTTCAAAAAAGGGGTTTCCAAGGTTACGCTCCTAAATCCATATTTAGGCACATAAACGCATGGCCTAATTGGCCTAATTTTCACAGAAAAGCAGCTCCCATTGAATAGCTTTTGTTGCTTTTAATGTTTTCCAGTTTCTGGGTTGGTGAGGGTTTTTTTTCTGTTAAAATAGGAGTTGCTCATTTCTCCTGGAGTGTTCTGGCATCTCCTTTTCCACAAAGCTGTTAGCTCTTGACTTATTAAAAAAAAAAAA
>VZTL01056519.1:0-21242 GCA_013400535.1 Scopus umbretta | reverse complement strand
AAAAAAAAAAAGCAACAAACCCAGAACAGTTGTCCCAGTCAGACTTATTTCCCATCAGCAAAATTATTTATTAGTCACTTGTGCTACCATGGGGCTGAACAACCAGTTTTAAAGGAGGATGTGATGCACATTGTAGCAGACTATGATTTACTGTGTGCGGCAACGTAAGTCATTTAAATGCTCGCACCTTCATTCCCGAGGAAGCAAGTGAAGCGTGCGAGGCTCTGGTGGGCGCAGTGAATTAAAACTTTGACCTAATTTAAAGCTGAAATGCATGAAGTGGAGAGAAACCAGAAGGCAAGCTGGGTTTGATTTTTGCTGCTCACGCTGCGTGCCTAAACACAGGCTGGGCTGATTAATACTTTCTAACTGAAGCAACTACTCAGACCCAGCGCTTCTTTCTCGCGTCTGTCCTCTCCAGTGCACGATGACCTGTGGACAAGGCTACCAGATGAGAGCGGTGAAGTGTGTCGTGGGCACCTACGTGTCAGTGGTGGATGATAATGAGTGTAATGCTGCAACCAGGCCAACAGATACCCAGGTAAATCCTGCTGTCCTGTCTCCATCTTTTGCCAGCGTGCATACGGAGGCATCCAGGCTGCAGCTTTGTGGGATGTCTTGCTCTGCAGCAAAGGCTTGTCCTGAACATCAGCCCATGCAGAGCAGTGTCTTGGTCTGCTATATGGCTGTTGGGGAGGAGCAGCACAGTGTCCCATTTTGGTAGAGGTGGGACAGAGAAGCTGTATTCAGGGAGTTCCCATCCAGACCCTCTCCATGTGGTTAACCTTACACTCTGAAGCACCAGATTGCCAAAAAGGCAATGGACAGCTTGTTGTGAGAGCATCAATACTTCATGGGGTAAAGATTACCTTTGCTTATGGTTTATATCCATGAAGCTCTAGTCATAGGGTGGGATGTGTGAGGGGCTGTCCGGATTCAGAGCTAAAGCTAGTCTCAAAGAGCTCGTGAGCTAAAGAAGTGGCAGTAGCTGAATATGGAAAGACAACCAGAGAAGTAGAAGGGTACCTCCTTTGGCTTGCATGGGGTCTGGGATGCCTGGCTGCAGTCTGGGCTCACTTGGCTGCAGGACCGCTGCTGTGAGGTACTAATGACGACCGGGGCCATCATTTCTCGTCTGCTGCGTGTGACAATATAGTGTATGTGCCAGCTGCAATTCCAGATGCATTCCCCTGGCTGGATAAATTGAGAAATGTTGCACTCCCTTTGCAAATTTGCTGAAGAGGCTTTCCATGCTGTGTTCACTGGTAGATAGCAGCAAACATGTAAATTCCCATTTCAAGCATCGGTGGTGTGCATGGTGTCTGAAGGCATTGAATAAAGCAGAACGTTACCACCTATCTGTCATCTGAGGAAGTCGTAGTGCTGATGCCCTGCCCAGCTTCAGTCCCGTATGAGTTCACAGAGTTTAACTAAGGCCACAACGTTTAGGAAAGGGCTGTTTTTCCCATGTATGGAGACCAATTGCACTGCAGTCAAGGGGTAGCAAACCCACTTGTCATCAGCCATCGCTTGGCACGCACATCTCCAGTGTAAGTAAAATCACAGCAATGCGGAAATCATTTATGCCATTTGTCAAGAGCCGCTCTCTCCCTTGCAGTGACGATCAGAATTAATTTCCTTTCTGGCAATGACTACTTGTAGGCTCACGGAGTAAAGTCATGGCTATTCATCATTTCTGTTGCCAGACCTCCCAGGAGGCCCAGACAGGACCAGAGCCCTCCTGTTAGGCACTGTACCAAGACTGAGCAGAATGACATGCCTGTCCCCAAAACCTTGCATGCTTAGTGTGTGGTAAAGATCAGCACGTGGATATAGGTGGTCTGGTGGGCTGCAGGGAATCAAAGGGCTGCAATCAGCTCAGCAGCATAACCTTTATTAAGTGGGCTGCAGGTCTTGCACTGAAGGAAGGGAGCTTTGAAGGGAGATAAAGTTGCTGCTTTGCAGATGTGTGTTCATACCAGAACTCTCTTAATGAACTTTCCTCTTTTGCCTCAAAAACATCTGGTTTTAATGCATGGAGGTGGCACTTGGTTATGGGGATCTTCTTCGTTGTTCCGAAGAAGTGAAAAATCCACCCAGGTTCTGCATATGAAGCCCTCGGGGTATTGATACCAAATTTTGCTGGTTCACCAAGAGGATACAAGGAGAAAGCCTGCCAACACGCAAGCATGCAGGTCACAGATTTTCAAGTCATTGTGTGGTGTGTTGTTAATTACATTGGAGAGGAGGTGGTTTAACAGAAACATCTGCAAATTCTTCATTTCCCTCTTTTCTGTCATGTATTTCATGTACAGGATTGTGAAATAGCAGCATGTCCTCCCCATCCAAATAGTCCCGAAGCCAAGAGATCCATATCAGGTGTTCACAGGACGCAGTGGAGATTTGGATCCTGGACACCGGTAAGCATGTATCATAATACTTTCAGGATTATTTTACAGTGGACAATGTGGTATTTTTAAGTGCCTTTGACCAACGTTTTGTTCCAAAGCCCTTGTAATATAGACCAGGAAACTTTCTAGTGGAGTCCTTGTTGCTCTTCCCTAGTGCTCCGCAACGTGTGGGAAGGGTACCCGGATGAGATACGTCAGCTGTCGAGATGACCAGGGCTCAGTGGCTGACGAGTCAGCTTGTTTCCACCTCCCGAAGCCGTCAGCCACGGAAATGTGCACCGTGACACCGTGTGGGCAGTGGAAGGCCTTGGAGTGGAGCTCTGTAAGCATCCCGCTGTCTCTTGCAGGAGAGCCTTCTAGACCTTGTTGCTGGAAACATGTTTCATTAATGAGTGTCACGCTTGCCCTTTTGTAACTGGGCAGATTAAGGTTTTCTGCTGTTCGTTATTAGCATAGCTGGCTGCCTGATTTTCAAAGCTGGAAATGTGACTGTGTCTCCTTTTCCCACTGTAATGCAGTGCTCGGTGAGTTGTGGTCAAGGTAAGGCAACGCGACAAGTGATCTGCATCAATTACAGTGACCAGCTGGTGGATAGGAGTGAGTGCGATCCAGATGACCTCCCCGCCACCGAGCAAGACTGCTCCATGTCTCCTTGTCATCCAAACAGCCATGACTACGGCAGGCCCATCCACCCTTTCCTCTATCCGGATCATCGCCTGAAGCTGCACCCTGGAGGCAGCCCAAACCGAAACCGTGCACATATACCAGGAGGCAATCAGTGGAGGATTGGCCCCTGGGGTGCTGTAAGTGCCCTGATTTTCTTATTACTGTTTTCTGTTTGGGTTTTTTTGTTGTTTGTTTTTGTTTGGGTTTTCTTTTTTCCCCTGGGCTAATCCAGGATTTTCTTAACGTCACCACGCAGGGAAAAGAGAGACCCTTCTCTCCACTTTCTGCTCTCTGCTCACACGAACAAGTGTTGCAGTAGGGTGCAGGCATCATTTCTCAGCCTCTCGCACCTCCTGTCTCCAAGGCTCTCCAGACAGAAAGGTGATGGCATCATTTTCCATGAGGCAAAGGCCAACCTCTGCTTCTGGGACCTCTCCCGGGATGTTTACAGCTGTGCAGAGCTGTTGCCAAAGCACAGCAGAGCCTTAATGCCAGCTCCGCTCACCCCGACTAGTTTGCAGTGCTTTATTGTGGAAGTCCCTAAAGAGAATTAAGCACAAATGGGATGTCAGACACTGCATTAAAGGCGAGGGATTACTCACCTGCCTAAAACTAGGCTCATGTTTATTTTCTTTGCTTACTCAGCACCTAAGTCATTGCACGGCTTTTAGTAATAGCTGGGTTTTGAAGTTAATAATGCCTGTTGGCTGTATTAAATTTCTAGCGGTGCATTCCCACGGTGCAAGGCTCTGGGAAGGAGCTGGGAATGCAAAATCATTCCTGGGCTCAGCGAAGCTGTGGGCAATTGTGTCTTCCAGTGCTCTAGCACATGTGCAGGGGGGTTCCAGCGGCGGGTCGTAGTGTGCCAGGATGAAAACGGATACACCGCAAATAACTGCGATGAGAAAAGCAAACCCATGGAGCAGAGATCGTGCGAATCTGGCCCCTGTCCTCAGTGGGCTTATGGCAACTGGGGAGAGGTGAGTGCACCATTCATCCTGGGCTCCCTGTGCAGGGGAAGGCTTTCATTAGCGGGTGGCTGAAAAATGGGAGAAGAGGGGGATATTGCGGTGACATTTATTAGAAAGAAGGGAGCATGAAAGGCAGCCTCTGATAAATGAGTGAACCCTAGCGACTGCTTGATGGTGTTTTCCTTTCCATTTCTCATGGGAAAATTTTCTTCCCAGGCAAAAGCAAATTCTACAAAAATTGAGATTTCTTTTTTCCTTTTTAAGAGAAGTCTAGTTTAAGTGAAGGCCTTTTTTCTTAATAAAAACACTGCTCCCTTCTGAAAGTTTGTCTGGGACAAGCAACGAGAGTCATAAACCTCCAGTATCACGTTGGGTCTGGCAGTATCATTGTGCAGCAGCACCAACGGCTTTGGGAAGAGAGAAGCTGCAGCGCCTGGTGCCCCATCTGCGGCTCATACAGCATTTGGGGGAATCTGGCCAGAGTGGGTTGGTTGGGAACAGAAGCAACGGTCGGGTTTTGAGAGGTGCCAGTGCTTCGAGCAACCGGTCCGCAGTATTTTTGCTGCCCAGACGGTGATTGCTCTGTCCTCTGCTCGATTCCAGTGCACGAAGCCATGCGGGGCAGGGACAAGAACACGGCTGGTGGTGTGCCAGCGCCCTAATGGAGAAAGGTTTACGGATCTGAGCTGTGAAATCCTTGACAAGCCACCGGACAGAGAGCAGTGCAATGTGCAGGACTGTCCTAGAGATGCTGCCTGGAGCGCTGGTCCTTGGAGCTCGGTACGACCATAAACTCTTTCTCTTTGTGAACCATTTTGTGGATATCCCGTAACAACAGATTTAATTTGCTTCAAACCAAGGTGCTAATGCTTCATGTCTTAAAACTGCACTTAAAGAGGATTATTGACGATATATTCAGAATAACACCTGTTCAGGAAGGGCTTACATTAGGGCAGCTTGAGTCCTTTAATTTAAAAGGCACTTTCTGCTAAGTAGCCACCTTTGTCCGTTTTATTACACTCTGCGAGCACTGTGCATTGTGAGTCTTGGTTCTGACTGAGTTCTTTGCATATGGATTTAAACCTGGCATTTAAGCAGTACGTTTCCACTGAAGTTAAAATTGTTCTGATATTTAATGGTAATACTGCACTGTGCACCTACTGGTTTACCAGTCGTGTGTTCTCTGCCAAAAGCAAGATGACAGGGAAAAATGTGTACTAAATTGCACCAACTCCCAAGCATGTACAAGCGTGTATAGATGTGTGTGCATGTCCCTAGCTGCCCACACATGCAGCTAGAAACGTGTGCATTCACACCCGTGCTCTATTTCTGTTCCCGTGTATATATAATATGAGCGTGATGTACTGTGCAGAGGCACTTGTAAGCTATTCTCATGCATCTCTCTGGTTCTGGAGAGTTATTGTCTGGCCTGATCTCCAGCTGCTGCTCTAGATATCGTTAAGTCAGCAAGAGATCAGCAAGGTGGTGGAAGGCTCTCAAACCCCAGGGAGTTTTCTAATAAGAAAATAGTGTTTGGAGCACTGCTCCTTTGCCGCTGGAGGAGTCTGCTGCAGAGATGCTCTTGCGAGGGCAGAGCAGCCCTGAACCGGGGGGCTGGGATGCTGTTTTGGGTCCCACAGCTTTGAAATTCTCCCCGCTCAGAGCAGCACCTTCTGCTCGGGTGCAGAGCCCCGGTGCTGAGCCCTGTGCCAAGGCGAGTGCTGCCTGGGGCACTTCTGGCACACTGGAAACCACGGACCTGCCGGTTTTGGAGTGGCCTTCAAACAAATGTCAACCTTTATTGTGTGTTTTTTTTGTTATAAAAGCATTTGAAGAAGATTTTTGGAAAAAAAAAATATTAATTTGACTCAAAAGCACTTTATAGGAAAAGAAAAAAAGAGGCTTGTTTGTAATGTATTTGGCTTCCTTAACTGTCATGCTTTGAAAAGTCGTCTTGCTAAAACGTAACCGCACTCTGGTTTCTGCAGGTGCTTTCAGTCAGGCAGATGCCTTCAGTAATGCTCCTCAATACTTTTACCGTACCTCAATGAGTTACACAATAGCCATAAAACTGCTGAACTGGTGTTTATACGGTGCTTCACCAGTATAAGGGAGAGTGATGTGAAATATTTCATTTGAGGTGCTAATGTATCACTTGTACGCTGATATAGTTGGTGCTAAAAATGAGCGAGGTGAGCTAAGCAGAGCTAGCAACCCGTGCGGTGGCTGCCCCGCAGAATTACCGGCTGGGAGGTGCTGCCAACCGTTGTTACCTGGGCTGGACCATTTGCAAGAACCAAAGGCGTGGACAGAGTCGTGTTGCATTTTGGTGTCGCTCAGTGTTCAGCCTCTTCACAGCTGTCCAGGAGCGGGCTCCAGGGCTGCGTCTGCTCTTCTGTGTTGGAAATGCAGGATGCAGTCCTGTACCTTGGTTTTGGGTTGGTTTTTTTCACCCAAGAAAAATTCCCTTGACTCCTCTAAGTTGTATTAACTTCGGTGGGTTGTCCCTTGCTTGGTCTCCTGGGAGCGGGTGGGATGTTGGGCACGCAGGCAGAGGGCAGGGGCATCCTATCCTACCTGCAGCATCTCCTCCCGGCTGCCCGCGGGGCTCGCAGCCCCCTGGCCTCCCGCAGGTGAAGGGGCTGCAGAGCTGAGCCCCAGTCGTTGCCACAAATTGACTTGATTTTTTCAGGTCTTATTACCGAGGTGTCATTTGGCTCTGACGTAGGGGACCCCAGAGCTCTTTGAAGACTGAATTGTATCTATGGGGTCAACGGGGCTTCGTGTCCCTCCTGCAAGATACTCCCCATATATGTCTACCTCGTGCTACTACTGTAGGTAGTAACGTCCAAATATTATTTCTTTCGTGTGGTATCACCTGGATGTGCTTTAGCTCTGTCATCGGTTGCAAACACCATTCTGTAGCTGTACATACTTCATCTGTTGGGATGGAGTGTCACCTACCATATTTTTTTGGTCACTTTTGAAACAAGAGTATAGTATTAGCTGAAACTTTTCAGCAGTATGGATTTATGTATTTATGTAAAAGTGTATTTATTTTTCCAATATTGTTATTTAATTTTATATAAATATTGCATACATTTACTATGTTTAATGTTAATGTTGAACAGTGAAAATTAAAGACAAGTAGAATGTAATCATAAATGAATTTGTATAATGATTTCTTGAGTCTTTTGCTAAATGAAGATCATATACTTAGTTTGGGCAACTTTTACTAAATTTTCTGAAATGCTACTCCAGTGTCCCATCTTTTGACTCGCTTTTTTTTTACTTGCTTTGTTCTCCAACAGAAACTGTCATTCTCAATAATTAAACACAGTAAAAAGTGTGTGAATTATGAAGTTTGCATAACTAATTTCTTGCAAGCATCTGATTGGCTTAGCTTCGTTCAAGCTTCAGTGATAGGAGTACTATAGAATATGTACAAATTAAAGCAGAGAGATTCGGAAGAGTCCAGCCCTCAGACCTCAGGCAAAATTCCACTGGGATTTTATACAGTACACAAGTGATTTTATCTGCCTAGTTAAATCCAGGTTTTAGAGAGATAATTAAATGAATAAACATTCTGTATGTAAATGATAATTTTAGAAGAGGAGACTGGTGAGATGCCTTGTCCTTATAATGTATGTTCAAAGGGTGCTAAGAGGAGGTAACACTTCTATTTCCT
The DNA here is from genome assembly GCA_013400535.1 of Scopus umbretta. NCBI lineage: Eukaryota > Metazoa > Chordata > Aves > Pelecaniformes > Scopidae > Scopus > Scopus umbretta. The sequence continues at coordinate 13,506 of VZTL01056519.1, read as the reverse complement.
CGCTTATTTAAGAACATGTATTTAAACACTGCACAATTGTACACCATGTGATAGACCTGACCTTTTTATTAAAATAATGCTTTAGAAAACATGCAGAGACTGTCACCAGGATACAGAGAGTGTTTTTAATCCTCTGAATGCCTTATGATGTGAACGCAGATCTCCACATACACTCTTGAATATCAAGGCAAAATCTCACCATGTTCTCCAGAACAAGGGAGATGCTCACAAAGAGTATTATACATTGCTTCACTTAAAACCTGAGGCTGAACCCACTTCTCTCAGAGCAGATCTGCTCTTTGCAATAATCTCTGTGAAATTTTGGTGCTGTAGAGTTTACCGTAACATACAGCTGTATCCTGATACAATTTATGAATAATGCTGAGTTCACTTGTCACGGACTTCTCATTCTTTCCGAGTTAGAAAACAAGCATAGATAAGGTAAAACAAATTTATCTTACAGCGCCAAGTCCTGGTTCAGTTGGGTGAGTCATTTGGGCTTCACTGCACCGGGGCAGTAATTGTTTGAATTTGACTTGTGGAAAATGGATGGGTGGGTTTTGGAGTTCGGTTTGGTTTTGGGGGTTTTTTTCCCCCCTAAAGAATATTATAGTTTTAAAAGTAATCTACTTTGTCAGGTACTTATCGCTTTTTTTTATAGCTGCTAATGCAATGGTCACGTAGCTCTTAGTGCCTGCAAAACGGCCGTGTGTGCTTCCTGGCTCTTTATCAAATGGGCAGAAATGCTGGTACCTTAGTCTTGGAAGACCTTTTGATCTAACAATGAAGCAATGGAAGCTTAGCATAAAATAATTAAGTATCAGCTGGCTAAGCTCCAAACTCTGTTACTGTCAATGTGAATTCAGGTTTGGGTTAGGACAGCAATGCTGTATCCCCTTAACCAGGGCTGGAAGGTGCTGGCATTGGTGGCTTGCAGGGCTCTTCAGCTGTGCACAGGGATGCAGGTCGCAGCGAGGGGGCTCTGGACTTGGTGGAAAGCGAGGGGACTCCCTGGCCAACATCCGTGTCAGGGAGCTGGCACTCAGGAATTTTAATCTTAGAATTGGTGTCAATGGAAAGTTCAGGTTATTTGTATTTAATTCTGTCTAAGCCCCAACACACTGTTTACAAAATGCCTTCCCCGGGAAGCTGGCTGAAAATAGGCTGTTCAACAGCAATATTCTCTATGTCGTTGTTCTGGTAATATTCTTAGCAGACAGGATGTCAGCTCTTGCTAAGGCAGAAGTGATAACCAGGGGCAGATTTGGTTGCAAGTGTATATAAATCTGCTGTTCTCTTCCTCTCTTCTGCAGAAAATGAATTTGCTGTGACAGCAGCATTACTGAGCTGCTGTATGATTCTTTACACGTGTTTTTGCAATAACAAAGCCATCTTTGAAAATGAAGTAATAGGTACACTGAATTCTCCAGTCACTCAGTGATTCACGTTGCTTTTTCTGTCCTTCATTCATATGATGTTGGTTCAGGCTCTGAAACTGCGACAGCAAGTCTGTATTTCTCTGTAGTGCCAGGTATTATCAGAAAACTAATAAAACCAATCCTAACCCAAGAGCCCGTGGGGGAAGGACAAATGCTGCTGCAGCAGATGAAGGCTGCACGCGTGGCCCCAGCACCCATAACCCAGGCAGAGGGATGCACTGGGTTGGGTTTGCATGCCTTTGGAAAAACAGATGGAAATAGATGCCTTAGTGAAGATTGAATAAAGCTGATCCAGACCAAAATGAGAACTTGGTAGCCTATGGATATCCCCAGCCATCTGTCTGAAGCTGTCTCCGTCTCAGAGCTGTTTACTGTACACTTAGGCTGGCCCACCAAGGCTGTTGTCCCTCTTGGGTTCCTGGCTGTCTCCCCTCTAGGATCGCTCAGGCTGCCTGACTCCAGGTTTTGCCGGTTTTGTGTGCTGATGAAAGGCAAGAAGTTGTCTGCTTTGGTTCCCAGTCAGAAAAAGGCCTTTGACAGTGCAGACCTCTTTGCTTTTGTTTAATAAAGCAAACCAGACCCGTTTCAAGCCTTCCCTGTACTCCCTGCTGTGTGCCACCCATCCGGAGCATCCACCTCCAGTGCCCAGCTTCAGCCACGCTCCAAAACTGCACGTCCCTGAGTGATAGATGGGATGGGCAGAGCCCTGCCAGCCATCTTACTATTCACCTGTTCACTGTCTCGTGCCCTTCTCGGAGCTCATGCCTGAGGGCAAATGCAGTTGGGGTTTTGTTTGTAGAGTTTCAGCCCATTGCTTCTCCAGGGCAGCAATGATGGATGCTTCTGTGGCTCTTTCCTCAGCTCCATGCCCACCATCCCTGCTGAGACCCAGAGCCACAGCTGGTGGCTCTAAGCCAGTTACAGGTGGGTGAAGCCAGTGGTGCCCAGTTGCCTGGCAGAGGAATGTCACTTTATTCCTGTCTTGCTACTCTAAAATCTCCAATTTTTATTTTCCTTTCCATTTTTGTTGTGTGCCTATCATCACTGGACACCTCCCATTGCCACTTCTGTTTCTCCTTACATAAGGAGAACTATATAGGTATAGTTTTGCTATTGGTTCTGCTGTCTCCTGTTTGCTAGTATTGATGCTCCGTGAGCAGGCAAACAACCCTCGAAGCCCACCTGCTGCACTGCAGGTGAGGGACCACCCTGCGGCACTGCGTGCTTGACACAGCGCCTGCGCTTAAGCGCTTTGCTGGATCAACTCCTCCCAGGACTGATTTCCTGCCACTCGATGCTCAGCTGTGGCACTCCACACTCCTCCCTTGCAGGCACTCGTTAGTCTTTGCAGGCATTGTGATCTGACCTGGTGGTTAAATCTAGCATCTTCTAGTCTGATGTGTCCCCTCTAACCTCCCTTAATCCAATAACCAAATGCTGGGATAGTGCCAGGGTAATGAGCTGCAGAGAATGGCCAGCCTCAGTCTGCTCTCCTGCCACTGCCCGGACAGATGCAAGCTGGCCCAGTGGTTGGACTCGGGAAGGTTATTTTCTTGCATCTTGAAAGTTTTTGCTTTCCCCCACCCCCAGATGTTGCACCTTTTCCCAAGTTCCTCAGTGCACTTTCCCAGTCAGAGCAGGTAACTCCATTAGTATTCACTGATGTTTCTTACCATGTATAGTCCCATGTTTCTGTCTTAACTTACCGTAAAATACTTGCCTTTCTCCTCCCGAAGAAGTACAGTGGCTGTTGGGCTGCATCTGGTGTGCCTCTGTGGTTGCCTTTCTGCAGCTCCCCTCTTGCACATTTTCTCAGTGAGATGGTCATTCTCTAGGCTGCGCACAGCTGGCCTGAACTTGAACAACAAGCAGTGGGACTGCTGTTGAGCAATGACTGGCTTCAGTCTTGGTTGGCCCATCCATGGCTGCTGGCTTCATAAAGTCTGAAGATTTATGCACGCACGTACACGCTTTCACTCACATAGCAGAAATAAAGCAATAAATAGAAGGGCAATTGCTGGGAACATTTGTTTCCCAAAACACTAGCTTTGAGTGCAGTAATTGAAATATGCGCTAGACTGCAGGAGACACTTCAGAGCAGTTAACATGCTTTCAAGGATGAGCTGTGAAATTCAGCATCCTCAAGCAGAGCGGAGCATTGCGAGGTCTGCGTGCGTTTTTGCCCACATTCCACATTCACACTGTGTACCCCGGACTGCAATAACTGCTGTTGCTCAGATCCTGGGGACTGCAGCATTTAGAAGCAAGGATGTGTGATGATGGGGGACACTAAGCACAAAGACATTTACTGTGTTTCTAACTTTCCTGGTGACTGTTTTGTGCAGTCATTAAGAAAAAACGATGTCGTCAATCTTGTTCCAAAGGCACTTAATGCTCTATTCATGTTTTAATTTTTACTTGCTCACAGGGAAGTCGAGCAAGCCAGCCGCATGGATGAAAATCTGATGCCTAAGGCCATATGCAGGCTGACAAACAGTATTTGATCCCTAGTGCATTAAGTCCAGGTTTTTCTTCATAAAACCAGGGAGCAAGAAGCAGCCCAGCACTCCTACCAACCCCTGGTGTGATGCACACCTGTGCAATAGGGCTGACATTCCTTGGAGAGCTCTTTCTGTTTCACGCCATCTGACACGGAGAAATCCTGTTCTTGATTGAGACTTCTAAATGGCATTATAATACGACTGTTCACTAAAAATATGGAGTGTCAGTTAGCCTAGGCTGCTTGCTGCTTCAATTGCTACTTCCTTAAAAGTGCCACAGCATGGAAAATGGGCTTCATCAGTGCCTTCCACATCCCATTATACTGGCATCCTTGGGTAGCTCACACACCTTCTCCTAACTTGAGGAAATGCCATCTAATGCCTCCTTCCCTGGAGAGACCTGCAGTGGCTATGTGGGGGGCTTTTGCTTGTTTGTTGTTCAAGTTAAATAGCGTGGAGCAAGGCAGGGATGCAGCTTTTAAGGCAGCTTTTGGTGTTCGCAGCCCTGCTGATCTCTGCGCCTGGTGAAGTCTTTGTATGAGATATAACAACAGGGCCGGGGAAAGAGAGGGGAGAAGATGCGTCTCACTAGGTGGACACCACAGAAAAGGAGATGCGTGGCTTCTCCTGCTGCAGCTACCTGCTTTTCTCACATGTGTCCTTTGAGGTTTCCCAGCTCAGGGAAATTATTGTAATGACTTCAGCGCTCAGAGCCTTAAATCTTGCAGGAGTTAAAGAGCCCAAGAATATCCTTTCATCTGGGGCAGTCTGTGCTGCTGGAGGAATGGACCTCAGACACACCAGCGTCTTCTTTCTGGTATAGCAACACAGCAAGTTGTACCCTTCTCTTTGAGAAATTCCCCCTTTTTTCTTCTTCGTCTTTTTTTTTTTTTTTTCCTTTTTTTTAACCTATTGTGAGACATCTTCCCAGGTCCCTGGCCAGTCTCTGCAGCTTGGTTTGGCAGCAGGAAGGTTTAGTGGATTGTTTTTTTTCTCCTTTTTGCAAATAACCACTTGGGAAACTCTGCCTCTGCCACAGAGCTGAGAGCAGGGCAGCCGGAGGACAGAGACCCCATGTGCACTGCCCCATGAGCCAGCATGGGTGTTCCTTCTCGCCCATGCCCAGGGCGAGTAGCTTTCCTCGGGGACGCCGGGGCAAAGCCTGCTCTTGTGCATGCCAAGGGCTGCCCTCCAGCTCTGGGAGGGCTCCTTGGGATGTTTCCACAGGGGTTCTGGACAATGCTCACAGACATACTTGGACCATACGCTCCAAAATCCCTAATGTTCGTGTCTTTCTTTCAATCCTCCCATCTCTCTGGGAAGTCAGCATGTATTAAGCATTTCTAAAGCCTCTTCCAAACTGCAGTGCAATGCTTTAGTTTGTTTTGCTCAGGTCTCTGGTCCAGTTGCTCTCCCTTGAATGTAGAGATCACTCTTCCCTTCTAAATGCACAAAGATCAGATGTATTTTCTGGCTTTGTATCAGCTAAAATCATCATGACCGTGCGCTCTCAGCAGCTGTGTGTGTTAACGCATGGCTCCCTCTTACAGTTTTGCAGGAAAGGAAAGCCCAGCTGGGTGAATCCTGCCCCGTGTGCCGCGTTCCCACCCTGCAGACGTGGTCTTCTCACTGTGCTGATGTAGCCAGCCATGAGACCACACTAGAGGTGGAAGGAGTAAGGTTTCAAAGCAGCTGGGAATAAATATTTCCTAAACATCTCCTAAAGTGCTACAGCCACTGGAGTAATCGTAGCATGGAGCTGCATCTTTGTTTTAAGCCTGTTGCTTTTCTCACTGAATCCAAAGGAGTCACCTGCTAAAATACTTTGCTGTTGTGAACTAATTAAGTTAGTGTGGATGCCACAGAGCCTCTGTAGCTGGATAATACACAAAGGCTCAGGCATTTAAGACTTCTAGTAAAAGTTCCGCTGGCGAGGAACGATCCAGGCTTTCCTTGGTGGTGTGTCTTCTGATGTCCTTCGTGCTCGGGAGACTTCAGAGGTACAGGTGTCATATGGCTGTGATTTCAGCATCTGATAGTAGCAGCATGAGTTATAGTAGATGTAGATTAGCTGATGTAGACTAATAGGATGTTGAAATGTACCTATGAGGGTGCATGGTTGGGCTCTGCTCGTAGTTGAAGTTTGCTGACATCCAGGAGCACAGCCCCTCACGGAAAGGGGGTGCAAAACGCTGTAGGTCTCTACCGTTTTTCTGCTTTATCTCATCTAGCACATGTTAGAGCTCAAATTGTTGGAAAGGATGAACGAGGGCTTACTTACAAGCACTTACTTTCCATATAATCCTTCACGTGTGGAAATTGAAACCTACAAGGATTGATTTTAATTTCCTCCAAAAAGTTGCTCCTGGCAGAATCTGATAAAGCTGTTTTTAGTCTAATTCTTCCCAGCCCCCAGCCCTGCCCTTGGTGAGCTATCAGAGCATACCTATCTTTGGGAATTCACTCGGTGATCACCACAGCTTGCATTCATTATCTCAAATACCTCCCAAATCGTAGGCTGATGCACAGGGGCCTGGAAAAGTGGTCTGACAGCATTTTCTGAAACTTTTCACTCTGGGGGGAGAATGTTCCCAGGTTCTCGCTGGTGGTTTGCTTTTCTGCCCTGTGTTGAGCTTTGCCCATTCAGTGCAGAAAATTAAGGAGAAGCAGAGCTGCTCCATAGCTGTTGATTGCTCTGTGCTGCCTCTTTCTTTTCACCAAGATTTGCTCATTTGTGCCCAGGGTTGTTGAGTCCTTTCGGTACCAGACCAACCTCACTCCTAGCCTTCAGCCTGGCAGTGGCACAGCCGCAGCAACAAGCTCCCTCTGCAGAAGAGCAGGTCATGGGTTCCTGCAGGAGAGTCAGAACCTGGGCCCATTTTGTACAAATTTTTAAGAGCTTTTGGGGTACATATTCTGGTTTCTTCTTGCTACCAGCCCGGTGAATCAGGTAGCAGCCTCCCAACGTTAAGGAGGTCTTAATGAACAAGATGTACTCTCATCTTCCAAAATATAAGAATAAGAAATGCAGCAAGCATTAGTTTAAAGCAATTTGCACATACTTAGTAAAACAGAATGATCTTCATCGTTCCTGAACTCTGAAACAGAAAGCAAAGTCCTGTGGAAACAAAAACACAAGCTTGCCACTGCGCTGGAGCAGAGTGATGCATTGCAGGAGAGATTTAGCATCATGTTCTGATTTTTCTGGAAACAGTTGATATGGAAATATTTTTGCTGTATTTATTTAAACTTTTTTCTTGCATTTATTTAAACTAGGCAGTGTATTTATTCGAAAAAATCAGCAGCGTGCCAGTCCCCAGTTCTTGGCACCTTAACAAAACTAATCATGCAATAAACGTAATACTCTTAAATCTGCGCTCAAATGCTTTGATCCTAATGCTATTAGGAAAGTCCTTTTGTTCTTATTCTCTATGTAAAGCACCAGGTGTGACTGTGGTAGTTTTAGGAGATAACAAAGATAATAACAAGAGGAAGGTTTACTAGAGTCTTTAGTGTAATGGCTATAGCTGATTCTTGAAATAGGACTTCTCTGCTGTTTTATGTGCCACAATCATCTTGGTTTGTTTTAAGAAACAACACAGTGTGTTGTTTTCACACCATCCTCCATGCCTGGCTATCCTCTCCAGTTCACCCAGGGGTGCTATTTGTTGCCGTGCCTCTGCCACAGGCTGGAAACAGCATTTCAGAGCCACATTTTCAAGCACTTGAGGGGAGACAGAGGCAGGTTGACCATGGGCATGCCCAAGTGCATGTGATTCTCGACTCTAGGAAGCTGGTGAGTGAAAAAAGTCAATACAATACCTTGGCTACACCTTCAAGGCTGGATCCAGAGGTGATTAAAACCAGTAGAAGTCTTTCTGTTGACTTCAAAGAGTCTTTGATGAGGCTGCTATTCCACAGAGATGCCACCCATCCATCCCCAGTACTTTGAGGTATTTTCTATGGGAGGTGGGGGATAGGAAAGAAATGAAGGAAAAGAAAGAGGGATATGAAAGGATCGGGTTTTTCTGTGCTTTTCAGAAGTTTTAAAGAAGGCAAGGTCAAAGTTTGCCTTACTAAGGCACAGTTATTGATAGATACCGTACGCGGGCAGCAGCATTCACAGCGACGAAGAGTTCTGCTAATGAAACGCAAAGTTGCTCTAGGGGCCAAATTAAATGATGAGGCTGATGGCAGTAGCTAGGTGTACGGCTTCCCTAAGTCATGTGGCGTTGAGATGAAGCCCATTTCTGCATGTGGCTCACATATGCTTAAAACCTACATGCCAAATAAAAGTTAGACGTACCTGAGATGAATTAGAAGGCAGATATGAAGTAGACGCTTTGCAAAGGAATTTTCAGTCTCCGATACTTGGTTACATGAGATTATTCAACTTCTCTTTTCTGTCAGTGCAAATGAGATCATAACTCACATGTACATGAAAGCAAATGAGTGGTTTAGATCTAAAAATGCACAGCTGTCTAACTTTGATTTACATTAAAGACAGACATAGAAATTATTAATTCCAGCATCTTGGGAATTACATTTAAGTAATACAAAATTAGGCAAATTATGCCTCAACCTCTGAGTGCACCAAGGTACGCATGCAGTCTTGTTTGATGGTGGGATGGTGAGATAAATGTCACAATCAGGCTCCACGCCAAAGTTCAGCAATTTGTAGAAGGGGGGTAACAATTTTGGAAATGACTAGCACCATATTAATTGTGAGATCAAATATTTATCAGGTCCCCAGAAACGTCCTTGCATTGTTGCACAATGTGGTTATTCTTCCTTTAGAATAAGTAGTAGATCAAATGTATTTTTTTAAATTAGAGAGAAGATGTGCTTGGCTGTACCGGCTCAGGATGTAGGGCAAGAGGGAGTCCTGATCAAGTGTGTGAATCTACCCTTTAGCTTTGGCTGCCACAGTAAAGTGGCATCAACCTGCATGAAGAGTGCTTACTGAGGAGCACTTGAATTTTTGCTAAAGTATCAGTGTTGGCCTTTAGTCCAAAGATGGTAAATGGATGAAAGTATTAGAAGCTTACAACTGGGTCTGGTAGGATTTGACGTGTCCTTCTTGCTGCTGATGTTCATTGCCTGGGGAGAGATGTAGAAAGAATGAAAATACGAACTTCTGATAAATTTGAAGGCTTATAAAAATAGGACAACATTAACTCAATCTTTTTTCTGTTGACACTGAAGAAAAAAAAAGTGAAGTTTATGAATCTGGGTAACTTGTGAAAGTCTTATTTTAGAACGAGGGACAGCATTTCCTCTGTTTCTCAGCACAAGGTTGAATGTTGTTCTCTGTGTTTTTTGGCCTATCTTGAAATTGGAGCCGGGCTCAGGAAAACTCAGAGGCGGCCATCCCTGCCACAGGCTCATCTAGCTTTCCATCTCTTGCCTCTTGCCTCTCACAGAGGAGCATCATTACTGGCCCTTAAACCCTATCGATCACAAGGGACCTCAGCTACCTTTTGTCACTCTGTAATGGTCTTGCAGCAGGAAAACAGCCTTTTTCAGGACATCGCTTATACAAGCTTTTAAGCAGCATCTAATCTTATGAGTTGCATCCATTTCTCTCCACATCGGTCTGAACTTTCCCATTTTGGAGCAAGTTACTGCTCTTTCGCTGGTTCTTTGTGTACCTCTTAACACCATAAGGGCTGAATGAGTTGGAAGTAGCGCTGTAATTTTAAAATAATCTTAGCTGTTAATGTATATGCCAATTCCTATTCTAATGGATCTTCCAGAGCTGCTACATATATGAATTGTAGCTTTTTAGGTTTCAAATATATTCATAGGCTGGGAAGAGCTTGGGCTGTAATTTATTTCTTAGGAAATATACTGCTGGAGTGGCTCCAAAGCGAAGGAAGACGCTTCAGTTCTGAAAAGAAAGCAGAACATTTTATACTGAGAGATGGTTGAAACACTGTGTGTGTGCTCAAGGATTAAACCCGGATGCTTGTGACATAGCATGTAATGACTTGCATAACATGTAATGAAGAAATTGAAGCTGAGTCTCTGGGTGCATCATGCTGAGTAAGAGGCTTGTTCTACACGAAACTGTCATATTAAATTCTTGTCGTGATTCCAGACCCCTTTGATTCCTAAATCTTTTGGAGGAGACTAATCTGAAATCAAAGTGAAGTTGCTTGGGGTTTGCATGCCAGAAGTGGTCACATTTGAAAAAGTTCAGTGAACCTGCAGAGGGAGGTTGAAATTAGTTGCTTCACTACAAAGCTTACAGCTAACATACCTGCTGATTTGCTTTTTGCTTTGATTCTTCAGGCTCTGCCTTCTTGCCACCTTCTGAGTTGTTTTCAGAATGCATAAATCTTAAGGATGAGCGTGTCCCAACTTCAGTCTGATTAGTTTAAAAAAAAAAAGTCAGTCAGTCTACACTGGTAAAGCAAACATGAGCTTTAATACCAAGGACATGGAAAGACTGCATTTTTCTCTTCTGCCGTATCCTTTGTGCAGTTATTTCCCTCTGTGAAGGTGTATATTGCTCTTTACTCTCCTCATTTACCAACATTTGACCTCCCTTTGTACCAAGGTAAATGGAAATGATTCCTTTTAAGTTCTTCTGAGTAGACACTGAAGGGTCCTGCCTTGATCCTTGTAAGATGACTCTGCTCCTTTGAAACCACTGGAGCAATGCCAGGAATCCAGCCTGTTATCCCTGCTGAATGTCAGCTGCTTTCTCTATTTTGATACTGGCATTTTGGGGGGCTTTGACCAAGAATATCATGCCATATTAAGTGCAAATGGGAGCATTTCGAGTGGTTAAATTCTGCCCTTCCATATCCCCCTCAAGCTTTGTCTAGGCTGCCAGGGACCTGGGGATGTGTTTTCTGGTCCAGTTAAAAGAAAATGCCCCGAGTAGCCATGGCCCATGTATAACCCTGTAGACGGCCCTGCGTGAAAGCTGATCTGTTGTTACTTTATATTTACAGTGTTCTGTCTCCTGTGGAAGGGGCCAAAAGCACCGCAATGTGTACTGTTTGTCAAAAGAAGGGAGGCATGTAGAAGAAGATTATTGCAAGCACCTTGCTAAGCCCAATGTGCAAAAGAAATGCAGAGGGGGCAGATGTCCGAAGTGGAAAGCAGGAGATTGGGGACAGGTGAGACACACTGTATACCCTTATGCACCCTTTGATATTCTTCCTCCATCCAATTGGTTAGAAGATGTTTTTCCCATCAGTTCTGTCCTCTTGAATTTTTCAAGGGCAAAAGTTTTGAGCCAGATCCTCAGGTGGTGTAAAACAGTGTAGCTTCATGGGTAGCAGTGGAGCAGCACTGATTTGTACCAGCTGAAAACACAGCAACTTGCTTTTAGTATGTAACAGAAAGCAAATTCCTTAGTCTATAAATTAAAGAGAAGCTTCTATTTATTCATGTTTTTAATATCGTTATTATTTAACTATGTCACACCCCAAGCAAAATCTTCCTTAGTTTTTAGAAATCTGAAATGAATTTTATGATCAGCTTCCTGGAAAAGCCTAAATAACAATCCAAGCTGTTGATTAAAAATGCTTTTCGCTACCTTTCTTTTCTTAACAAGCTCATCAGTTAATTCTGCTTCATTAAAAAGTCAGACACTGATGCATAGAACAGAGCCTGCTGGAAATGTGAAAGTGCTTGGAGTTATTAAGCATCTTGTTTGCTGAAAGCATAGCCTGAATCCTTGTTTCCCTGAAAATAATGTCTTTGTCATCACCTTGAATCTGCTACATCACATTTTTATCTCTGAACCTCGCTTTTCCCTCTACCTCGTTAGTGTGCTAATCAGCAGAATTATTGAAAATCCCAGGCTAAATGAACTGTTACTTGTAAAACATCACATTCTCCGGTGGTCTGTCTTCCAAATTAAGGTACAAAACACCAGTTCTCACCGTATGTGAGTTCCCTGAAAGATAAACCATTAACATCGCTACAGGCACCCATGCAAATGCTAGGACTAGGACAGCATACTCCTGTTTAATGTCGGCTATTAAAAAAAGACAATAAACCCACTGATGTTCTATTATTATTTTCAGACTTGTTTTTTTTTTTTTTTAATGCTTACCTTTGCCTTTATAGGACAGCAGTGTTTGCCCTTACGTGTGTAGAGGGCTAAGTGTGCCTTCGCCATGGAGGTTCAGTTACTGAGGTCTGGGTCCTGTACCCGAGGTATGGCTGGGAGCAGCCAGGTGGCTCTGCGTAGCCCTATGAAATGCACAGTGCTGCTCCCATGCTGAAAATTAAGTCAATATTATCACCTTTGTCACCTGCAGGACTTAAACCTCAATTTTATACAGGAAGCTAGACTGAAAAGAAACGGGAAGCCATTAGACAGTCTTGTCATATCCAATTTGCACCTTATTTAAAGTGACTGCTCCTGAAAGCAATTTTTTACAGCTAATAATTATAAACATAATAATGTAATGGTCTGTTGATTGAGTTAAAATAAGCTAATGTTAATTGATAAAAGCAAGTGTTCTAAAATTCCCAACATTCCACCGCATGAACAGAGTTAATTTTATGCAAGTGGAGAAAGAAACCCAAGTTAATAGGAGGATGAGGTGATTTATGGCCTGAGGTAATCTCTTGTGACTAGGCAATTAAGAAATATTTGTATGCTAATGATAAGACTAAGAATAGGCAGCGCATTTCCACATGCAGAGCAGCTCCTCAGCCCAGGTCCCTGTTGCTGTATGTGTTCAGCCAGCTGGCATCTTGCTTGGGGAAAAAAATAAAGGGGTAGAAACACCCATTCTGCAATTCCAAACTGAGCTTTCTAAAGCCACGTGAAATGCTCTGACATGGCTTCCTCGTGTCCTGATCCTCGCTCGTGCCGGCAGCATTTCTTTGCCTGCGACAGATGAAAAGCGGGGCTGTCAGAAGTTTGCAGCACCGCCGTGGCCGTCCCTGCCAGCGGTGTGCAGGGCTTGCACGGCTTTGCAAAGCATTTAAGGCCTCAGAGCCGAGGTGGATTTAGGTGCTGAGCTTCTCATTAGGGCTATGAAACAGGCAGGGGTTTGGCACTCTGGATACCCAGAGTCTAAATGGGCAGGGAAGCTCCATGTCACCTTCCCCATCACCGGTGACACTGTTGAAAAATAGGGAGCCGTGATCAGTTTGCACTTAGATACTATCAGAAATGCTTTCTGTAGGTCTAATTGCCTCCGAAAGACGATCCCAAAGCTGAGCTGCTGTGAGCTGGGTGCTTTTTGTCCTGGGTAAACCAGCAAAAGTCTGTGTGAGAAATAGGGCAAGCTTTTCTCATAAAAGTGCATCCTTCTTGTCACCATATACGCACCGGACCTGTTGCACGTGCTTTTGGTTCTTTTTTTTCCTTTTCCTTTTGGGAAAAGAAATCATTAAAAAAAAATCAGGATTAAAATATACAGGAATGGTTTAAAAATGAATCCCAGCTGGCTAAGCCAAGTGCTCCACTCCCAAGTTTTTTTCTCTCTGGATTTTTTGTATTCAGAGGCTGGGTAATTCTTTTCTAGGTTGTTACGAATCCACTTTCCTGCAGCAAAACATTTTTAATATATCTATAATAATCATAAGGG
>VZTL01056517.1:0-10187 GCA_013400535.1 Scopus umbretta | reverse complement strand
TATCAGCTGACTTTACTCTGGATTTCTACCTCCTAGAATATCTCCCTTCTGAAAACATTTCACCTTTGATCAGCTAAAGCCTGATATTCTGGTGTTGTGGTAATTGAAATGACCTTTAGGCTGTAAAAATGATGCACAGAATCATCACTGTTAATGAGAAATCAAGTCATGATCTCTCAGTTTTGTAATTTTATGCTCTTTTGCAGGGATAGCAGAAATAAAGGAGATTAACTACTAGAAATTACCTGGGAACCTGAAATGAAGTTGTAGAAAAAGGTGTTACCAGCTCTCATTATGACTGAGCTTGAAGCTTTCTAAATTCATGATTTTGTAAGTTTTTCCCTGCATGTTACTGCTAGCACGTCTAGTGCTAATCGGTAATCCCTTGGTTGTCTTCCTTCCTTAACATTTTTATGCTGCAGACAGTGCTCAGCCTGTTGAAGGGAGCTGTGGTTTGTTCTTAATTGTTATTATTTTCCAAGGACAATTTTTGTTTGGTATTTGTGAGCAGAATGTAATATTTTCTGCTTTTATTACACTCACCACACAGGTTAAATGCTTTTTTTTTAGTATGAATAAACTGGAGCCTGTCAATTTCTGAAAGTATTTAGTGTTTCTCTTAGGGGTGGTGCTGCCAAACAGCAGGACCCTTTTTGTGGATGGGAGGAGTCCTCTGTCACGGGTGCTTTTCTAAGCCACTTTGTTAAAGCAATGAACACATTGCAGCAAACATGTTTCACGTAACGTGTAAATTTTTACATAACACACCTTATGCAGCACATAAAATTGTATGTCAGGAATGTAAACAGAGTTGTAATTTAAAAGAATCTTGGGCACTAGCTAAAGTTTCATTTTTCAAAAACATTCATGCTAACTAGATTTTGCCTAGCCAAAAATACATTTCAAATGCAGTGAGATGCTTTTATTTTTTTCAAACTCTGTCCTTTATCCAGTTGCCATTAGAGGGAGTTTTAACTTACTTGAGAACTGAATCTACTGGTTAATCAGTTTAACAGTCAGACCAAGATAAGCAGCTTTTACCCAGAGTAAATGGAGTGAAATTCTTCACATTTCATATTTGTTTGCTGTCACCGTAGCTTCCTTCTTTGGCTTAGTTGAACATTAAAAGTTAACAAGGGGTATTAATTTAAGCAGGGCTTCCTTTGTTACTAAAAATATCATTTGTTTTGTTTTTCAAGCTGCTGGCATAAACTCAGATGACAATGAAAGAGAGTTCAGCACTCTGTGTAGTGAACCAGTATTGGATACTGGAATTAGTCCTGCATAAATATTTTTTTGCCTGACAACGTGTGCATCTAACATTGCTCAATTTCACATCTGAAATATTTTTCCAGGAAGACTCTTGTCTTTATTTATCTCTTAAGAAAAGAGCAGAAAACCAAAACCCTCCAACAGGCTGGTACCTCTTGAACTTTTAAAGAACCAGTTGAACTGAACAAATTCAAACTCTGAAGATGTACCGTACACTAACATATATGCACACGTATATATACACACACACTTAAATACATAATATATGTATGTTCCAGATAGTTTTGTTCAAACCCCAATTATCAGGAGAGGTGACGTTTCTATTAGTATTTGAAAAAATGTGACCCTTGAGGTGAAACTTGGACAAATTGTTTGCTTCGCTTAACAATTTAGTCTCACTGGAGTCAGCATTTGGCCACACTGTCTTGCTGTCACTTGCTCACGTCTTGCTTCAGTTCCATTAGCTGTTTCTCCCTCTACTTTGTTTCCTTTCATTTCATAGACCCTGGACTTCACCTCTCATGCATCTTGAAAGCTTGTTGCACCCAGATTGTTTTGTCTTTTCCTTTGTTAAAAACGTGTATAAAGTGTATTGTTCATGGAGAGGATGATTAGTAGCTTGAGCAAGACAGCATATAAACAGATAGCATGTGATTTTCCTCACATGTCTTTGCAGTGGATGTATAGCACTCTTGCCTCTTTCAGCCATGTGCTTCTCTAGAGCAGAAGTAGCGACTTGTCTGCATGTGCTGTTGTGGCTGTGCAAACTCATGGAGAAGACGAGAAATCATTGCTCTGAAACCATCGAGCACTTACTGCTAGGCAGTGTCTCCCTGGCAGTAAGTCAGCTGTTAAAATAACCTACGTTCTCCTGTGCTCCCTGCCTCTTGAATACAATTTTTGTGACATTTGTTGGGTACGTGGATGCCTGTATCTCCTGTACAGCATGACTATTTTTCTCTGAGTACAAGATGCACCTTTGTGTTACGCTCATGGACATCAGGTTGCATTTCCCTCCTGATCCCCTTCTGACCTCAGTTTTTCTTATGCGATGGTGGAAGATGCTTTCTGGGAAGTCCAGCTTTAGGGCTGGGACAGAAGGTCAAGAACCTGTGCTGGCTGTGGAGCACAAAATGGTTGTGGAAAGGGATACAACGTACAATTATTCACTTGCCCTACAAAATACTAAGCCTGGCTGATGACGTTGTCAGAGACAACCAACTACTTGTTGGAAGTGCAGGCCCTCCATATGCATGCTGAGACAAAAATGTTTATAGGTGTGCAGAGGCGTGTAAGTGTACAGAACTAGATGAATGGGGAATTAATAGTACCCTAGACAGTGCCTGTCTTACTACCTGGCCTGGTGGCAAGGAGTGGGTGGTGGTGGGTTCACTTAGAGAAGGGATAGGTTATTGACAGCTGCTGCAGTGACAGTGTTCCCTCCTGTAGGACAGAATAATGGAGATGGGGCTGTGATGGGTGAGGGGAGAGTCCCTATCTAATAGGTGTGGGTTGCTGGCTTTCTCTCAGGTGCTGCCTTAAAACTGTCGTTTGTCTTCAATATCTTTACATCAGCATATCGAGGTGCTGGGCTTGAGGTAGATCAAGGGACAGAGTTTGGTGACATGGCTGGATAATCAGACACCATCATCAGCTGAATGCATTTGCATTCTGGCCTGAGAACCACACTTAGCCCTGTCTGTACTGTCTGTTTGTCCTTCTGCATGACAAGGACCTCTCTGAGTTTTGTAGTCTGAGCTCCTCATCTCCTTGGGATGATAAAAGCAAGTCCCTGTAGAGTTAATGGCTCTGAAGGCTGAACATTAACCAACTCCAAGTTGCTGTTTTTCTGGAATTAGAGGATTTGACACTCTCTCCATTGCTTTATTTTAAGTGTAGAACAGGGAGGTATGTTCTCATTTTGATCTGGCAGCTTGTTTGCATGATCAAGCCTTTCAGTTCCTGTACCAAACACTTTCCATTCAGCTGACCTTGATGTGAAAGCTGGCACCAGGAGCCATTACCCACAATGGACGAGATTCTCACTGTATTACTAAGTTCCTTCTCCAAATTTCTTCCAGCTGAACACCACAAAATACACATAAAGCCTCCTTTGACTCAGATAGTAGCGATCAGCCCTTTTCTGTTTGCTTGCATTGAAACCAAGACAAACTGTGGCTTATGCAAAAGAGTTGCTGGGGAAGCAGCTGTGGGCAGGTGGAAACTGGTAGCAGGAATGTCAGTGTGACTGGGGAGACAGGAACTGGTTGGTGTTTTATGGGAGGAATCATCCCTCTTCATAAATAATGAAAACATGCAAACTGGGAAAAAAAATATCAAATTGTTCAACATTGCCAGTTCCCTCCCTTCCTGTCCCCAGCAGCAGCTCTTTGTGAACAAGCTACA
The DNA here is from genome assembly GCA_013400535.1 of Scopus umbretta. Taxonomy (NCBI): domain Eukaryota; kingdom Metazoa; phylum Chordata; class Aves; order Pelecaniformes; family Scopidae; genus Scopus; species Scopus umbretta. Next base: position 6,509 of record VZTL01056517.1, on the reverse strand, counting down.
ATTACTTTTCTATCCAGAAACAGGTCAGAAATCAGGTTCATGGGCAGCACCCATCATTTTTGTTTTCGTTTGGAGTTGGTAGCCCAAAGCCAGTGAGCCCTGCTGTTCTTGTGACCCATCGCCTGCAGTATGGGGATTGATGCTGGTGCTGCTCCATGGTCACAAACTGAAAGTAGGAATCGACCCCTCAACCTGAACTCAGTGCTCCAAACTTTGCATGGATGTGAGGACATTTGGGTCTCTGGAATGAAAACTCACCATCTAACCTGTGTGTTACCACCGGACACACTACTATGTCTAGCGTTTGCTGACAAGTAAGATCTTCCACAGTGATGAACAGACAAGAAAGGAGTGATTCTTCTTATTCAATTATGTTGAGATATTATGCTGAGATATTATGTTGAGAATCAGAAGAATGAAAAATTATGTTACAAGAGAGAAGTGGTCCTTTCCCCAATTTTTGTAAAAAATAATTACAGCTGAAATCCAGCCAAGGAAAAGCAAAAAACTGCATAGGCAAGCCTACTGATATGTACACCAACTGGAGTCTACTAAGTTATGTACTTATCCTTGCAAGATGGAGCCTAGAAGTACATTTAGAAGAGATAGAAAAGTTTGAGGAATGCCAGATTTCACAGTCACACTATCTGGCTGACAGCCTCTGCAGCTATACCTCACTGTAGCTGGCTAAGTCTGGGCTTAAAACAATGACTGGAATTTTCAATCATTCCTTGGCAATCCAGCTGGGCAGGAAACAGGCAGGTTGAACTAGTACTATGTCTGATATATAGTTTCTATATTTGTGTATTAAGAGATAATAGTGGCATCCATTACACCCTGCCTGGTTTTCATCTACCCGCTTTATTTCTACACCAAGAACCTCCTACATGAGTTGGCCATGGACAGACTCCACTTACCTAAGTCAGACAGAAAACATGGGTGAACCATCCACCTTCAGAGATGGCTAGCCTCCGGGTCATGAAAAGCACACTGGGAGCTGGTCCTCTGGGGAAAGATGCTGTAAGTAGTCATAGAATTGTTGGATCATAGATTTGGAAGGACCAGAGATAGGAAAACAAAATTGTGGTGTAAAATATATATAGGTAAACCAACTCCTTTCAGGCAATTTTAGAGTTGTAGCAGTGTAAGCATGAATGGAGAGCTGAAAAAAAATCATCAGAAGATCTTAGTAAGAAAAGACTTGGAGATGACAAATGTACAGGAGCCTTACACTTTAATCTGTGTGGAAAATCACAGTTTATTTAATCTTTCATTTAATTTAAAAACTTTATTTACACTTGTTACCATCTGAGCTGTCCTTACCTTACAGAGCAGTACTACATCCTCTATATCCTCAAACATACTTATTAGTTGGAACTTACTGCTAGGTGATAGAACTGTAGGGTAGAACCACAGCAGGACTGAGGCTGGACAGCAGCTCTAGAGAGTTGCATCCCTGCCCACAGCAGGCTGCTCAGGGCTGTGCTCAGCTGGGTTTGAATATCCCTAAGAATGGAGACTTCATAGCCTCTGGGCAGCCTGTTCTAGTGTTTGATCACCTGCATAGCTAAAAAAAAGTTCTTCTTTTTAGATGGAATTTCCTGTATTCCAGTGTTGCCCATTGTCTCTTGTCCTGTCCTGGACACCACTACAAGATCTGTGTTTGCTCCTCCTGTCTTTGATCCCACTATTTACACACAGGAATAAGGTCCCCCTGAACCTTCTCTTCTCCAGGCTGGACAACCCCAGCTCTCTCAGCCTTTCCTGATACAAGAGATGCTTCAGTCCCTTAATCATCTTCAAGGCACCTTTGCTGGACTCACTGCACTATGTTCTTTTGTACAGGGGAGCCCAGCACTGGTTACAGTCCTCCAGATGTGTCTAGCCGGGGCTGAATAGAGAGGAGGGATCACCTCCCTCCATGTGCTGGCAACACTCTGCTAAATGTAGAACAGGATGCTGTTGGACATAGTTGTCAAAGAACACACTGCTGCCTTCTGGTCAACTCAGTGTCCACCAGGGCCACCCTGACTCAAGATATGTCACGCAGGACTTACATTTTGCAATACTAGCGTCATCTGCATTAGGATTAAATAAACTTTCCTCTGTTAAATCATTGCATACTAGATTCATGATGGAGTAAGTGCAGAAAGAAATGACTGCCTATGACTTTAGTACTGCAAGATCTGAAAAGAAAAAAAAAATAGTTATGAAATTCTGAAAGCATTGCAACAACCATACTGCAAACCTAGGCAAACCTGAGCTTAAGGTGCTGCTAAAACTTCAGCTCAGGCTCAAGATGAAGTAGTTGTGTAGAGCATAAATAAAAAGCTTTATGTTAGGAAGGGCTGAGTTCCCTCAGCTTCAAACATAATGTCCACCTCATCTCTCACCGTGCTTTCCCATATTACTTTTTCATAAATGGACTGAAAAAACAGGAGTCTTATAATAGTTTAAGATAATTTCCATTCTGACTCTGGCAAACTGGTCTAGGTTTCGAGTTCAGGAACAATGGGCTTCATGCTGAAATGTCTTTTTCATTAGTCTGCCTCTAGGATGTGCCTAGAGGGAGCTGGTAGCCTGGTCACTTCAGGAAACTATCTTGGTATGGCAGAAAGGTACAGAGAAAAACAAGACTAAAACGAACAAGGAGGACTTTATCTAGTGACTGGTGGGTCATCCCTACCTGACTTCTACCTCCTCCTTGCTGGCCTTTGAGAGGGTGGGGAATGTCAGTGGGGCCCCAAACAGAGCCAGGCACCTGCACACTTCCCTCAATGCCTGCCCCAACAAGGCAGGAAGAGAACAACCACGGCCTGGGCACCTGCCTAGCCATAGAGGGACAGCCAGCTGTCCTCATGTTGGTGGATGGGTGACAGCCAGTTCTGGAGCACCTCAACAGAGCTTTTTCAGGCAAAAAGCTTTAGCTTTTTCAGACAGTGGAGTATCCCCCAATGCAAAACTGCTTGCTTACAAAGCTGCTATGTCCTGTGTGAGTAGCAATTATGTGCTAATAGTTTGCAGATGTAGAAGTAAAGGGGCATGCTCTGCTGGGTATGGAGGCTTTAGACAGAGGTTCTGCAATGCAAAGAAGTGAAAGGAACAAAGGTTTGGGGATAAAACTCTTTTCTTCTGTCCATTAAATTGCTTGCTCAGAATTAGAGGAGAGTGACTCAGGGATTTTGAACTAAGATCAACTGAAAATAAACCCATGAGGCCATGAATATTATTTGTAATAATTTAATCTCAAAGCAATGGTGGTGTAGCTAACCATAAAGGGGTTTGCATCTAACAGAGGAGGATATGAGCAGAAGGTTATGCTGAGTGCATGATCTTCTGTAATTTATGGCAACCGGTAGTAAGTCCAGGCTTACAGAAAGGAAAGCATACACATGTTAACAACAGGGTCCCTGTGGCAATGTCTTGACTGAGCTTCTGGTGTTACTCCCAACACAGTGTGCTCAGAATTGTCTTGTTTGTGGGAGCAGGATGGAAAGAGGCAGGGGGAACCTCTGCAATGCAGTAGTAAGAAAGATCTTATTTTTGCATTCCCCCACTTCTTACTGCTCACTGCATAGCAGCTCACACTTGACTTCCCACAGCACCAGAGCACACACGTGGTGGATATGGGTTGATACTATTCCAGCAGGTACACGAGAAGTAGAAGACTGGCATGTGTTTTCTTAGCTGGCTTTGCTTTAGCTTTTTCCTGGCACTCACTTTGACACCTGCAATTGCGAATCAAGCCCTTCTACAAGTGACACTTTGCTTGAAGCTGGGGTCCCAGCAGAAGGCTGTCTTTGAGTGAGTAGGGCTCCTCCTCCTACTTTTCCTCCTGGCATGGAGACATCTGTACAGTATATCTCGTCTATCCAACCTTCTATATCTGTGACACCTCTTGAGACTGCTGTGGTCTGCAAATGTAGCTGAAATAGTTTCAAAAGTGGAGTAGATGCAAAATCTTTCGGGAAACCAGGCTAAAAAACTATATTTCTCATGTGTTTTCCCTGTCATCCCCTCCCACGCAGTTATCTTATGTACCTTTCTAAGCTCCTTCCTTTCCTGTCACACATGATATCCCCTTCTGTCTAGGACATACTAGCGACTCCTCCAACATAAGTGCTGGGGTCTGTGCTTCCCTTTGCACATGGCAGCAGTTGAGTACCAGCACTACTCATTGTGCTTAGGATTGGATTCTTGTGCTGCAAAACAGCCTACCACAGAGTGACTCGTAAAGGCTTTCTGCAAAGCAAACAGCTCAGCATGCTTATGTGGAAGCTGCAAAATAAACAAGGAATAATAACATATCTCCCACAGCTGGGAGATGCCACATGTGGATGAGGATAATCCATTCATCAGCTTCTGAACACAAAGTCCCACCAGAGAGTATCATAAATCCATGTGATGTCCCTGAACACTGGATTTTTCATTTGTGCATATGAAGGAACTGAAAAATGTGTGAAATGAAAATCACATGTACTCCAAAGCAGCTCCATAGCAATGGAAGCTGGTAACATCTGAAAGTGAGTAGGCAAAACTGACACATAAAGATGTGCTCTGAGCCAATTTACAGCAAAGGGTAAAGATCATACTGCATCTGAGTCAAAACAGAGTAGGCACTACTCCCCAGTGACTGTACATCCAAAGAGTCTCTTGTGTACTGATTATACCAGAAAATGTATGGAATACATTACAATTATGAATGTTCCTCTGACATGTTATTTCAGGAAAGACCATGAGAGTAGGATAAAATATAGGGCTCAGTCTTTCAACCCGCAGTTATAACCGGCCCAATTTCCATTGCTGTCAAAGATGAAGCAGAGATGTTTATCTCCACACAGCCACTTGTTAGAAGAGACAAGTACTCTGACAGAATGAAGGTTTTCAGCAAAAGCAGTTGCAAGCTTTTCTAAAACACTGTGCTTTCTGGTACTTGCCTGGAGTTAACTCTTGAGTCCAGAAGGCAGGTCTCCAAAATGCTTATATGGTGCATTCTGCAGTTGTGTACATGAGTATGCTTAAATGGAAGTGTTTTATCTTCAAACTGTCATGCCATGGTTTACTCAAGAGCTTTCAAAATGTGATCTAAATCTTCAAAGAAAAAAAAAAAAAGGCTAACTCAGTCCTATGGCCAATTATTATGCAGCCAATCTGATTAATTTGTTCCTACAGTTGTTTTGGACTGTTCTGTCGTTGCTGTTGTTTTATATTGAGGAAATGCATTCTTGTGTTAAGCAAATATACTATAACATTTGAGAGATTAAAGCTATGAGGCAAAAAGCTGAGGTATATGCAGAGGCTTGGACTTGGAGGGCAGGGAAAATGGCGGCCATCTGCTGTGCCATCCTCTGTGCATCTTCGTGCTAATGAAATCTATGAAAAGAAGATACAGTGAATATAGTGATGTTTGGACCAAAAGGAAGGCCAGAAATCCTGTGTTCAGCATATCTCAGGTGAGAATGCTGGCATGAAAGACAAAGTCAGCTAACTTCTGCCAAGCCATCTTTAGAGCACATCAACATTACAAATCTCTTTCTGCTTGTTAAAGTCTTCTAGATTTTAAATGGCCGAATGAAATGCATCGATGGTGTAGAAACTATCACCATTTCCAGGCCTGCCTGGCAGCCTCTTGCTTCAACAGAGAGATCAGTGACTGGTTAGACCGAGCAATAAGTAAATACAGGCCATCTGCTCCTAAGAAAGGGGCAAAGCAATTCTGAAGGAACTGGTGATGGTCTCCATTGGTGTCTGCCAGCTGAAGAGTTCAAATTCATGAAGCTGGGAGACAGGGAGCATCTAACATAATAATACATGGGGGCATCTGGATGTTTTGGGTTTTTTTAAGAAAAACTTTTACCCAAGAGAAGGGCTGCATCTCAGAAAGCCATCCAGGGCCAACAATATCTGGCGAGCTATCACTAGTCATTCCAGATCCGGGTAGATTTTGTAAAACTTGGTTTAGACAAAAAGAGACGGATCCCATATTTCATCCCAGTTTTTACAGACTGCAGGACAACATTCTGTGCAAGCAGAATTTCTCGCTTTGCTTCAGACAACTCAATGGTGAGTTTGTGGGCTGGTCTTTTGGTCATTCGCCATGGGGAGTTTGGAAAAAGGGGCAAGAGCTCCCAAAGATCTGAATCACTGTATGGGAGTCTGCAGTGGTGTGGTGGGTTGACTCTGGCTGGATGCCAGGCACCCACCAAAGCTGTGCTATCACTCCCCCTCCTCAGCTGGACATGGGAGAGAAAATATAATAAAAGGGTTGTGGGTCAAGATAGAGACAGGGAGAGATCACTCACCAGTTACCATCACGGACAAAACAGACTCGACTTGGGGAAATTAGTTTATTACCAGCCAAATCAGAGTAGGGTAATGAGAAATAAAACCAAATCTTAAAAACACCTTCCCCCCACTCCTCCCTTCTTCCTGGGCTCAGCTTTACTCCCAAATTCTCTACCCCCAGTGGTGCAGGGGGATAGGGAAGGGGGTTGTGGGCAGTTCATTAC
>VZTL01056509.1:0-17850 GCA_013400535.1 Scopus umbretta | reverse complement strand
TCAACACCTTTATAAAAAAAAAAAAAAAAAAAAGCTGATCCTGGCAAAAAAATGAAAAATCATTATATTAATTGCTTACAGCATGGGTTTGTTCTGTCCCATTATTTAGAAATCATACAGTTACTTTTCAAGTTATACCCACATTTGTGGAAGATGGACAGTGGAGGACAGTATAATAAGGAACTTGGCTGATTTATCAAGTGCTGTAAAATCTTTAGTCGTATCTCCCTATAAAACAGCAGATAAGTCTCTGGTTTAAAACTTTAAGCTTCTTCAAGTGTTTTCCAATTCTTTATTCATTCATTCTGTTTTTTTATTTCATGGTCTAGATATGCCATGAAACACTGCTGACGTATTTTAACGTTACTCACCTGTTCTGAAAACTACTATAGGCCATGAATCTGCCTACAATCCAGTTATATAGCCTCCATTTAGTGCTCCAAATCAATGAATTCATCTTGACAATCCCCCAGTTAGCTGGGAAAGTACAGTAGCTAAGAATAGTTAAGCAACTTGTCCAAGGTCATATAAAATCAAACCTACATTTCCTAGGCTGGAATTGTTACTAGGATAAACCAAAGCAATGTCGTTTAAAAACCAGGAGTAGTTATTTAAGAAACTCTTTTTGCCAGACAGCTTCTGGAATTACTGTTGTATTTCATATTTATGATTTTGCAATAATTATAGAAGCTTAAAAATATATCAACATTAAAATTTCCCAAAATATAATCTTTACGTCAGAATACCTGGCTGGTCACCAGGAGGCAAACTACTCCTTTGCATCTTCTTTCATACCCACCTTATCACGCACAGACAGAAAAACATGGTAAAAGAGGGGATTAGTGAGACTAGACACCAAAAGAGCACTATAGACTTTTGACTTAGTCATCTGTGTCTCGGTAATAGCACTCTGATTAATGTTTCCTAAGCAGGTAGAGATCATTGCCTAGAGGTCTACTGCTCCTTATCTTTCTTATTAATTACATTCTTAACTGAATATAAATTAAACAAATACTGTGGTGAAGCTATGTAGTCCCTCTGACCTACGCATCTTTTCCGTTTTACTAGTGTAACTATAAATGTAGAAAATTAGTTTTTTTTTTGATTGACACATTCTCCATAAAAACTAGTCTAAAGCTCTAAAAAATTAAACAACTTATCTAGGAGTCAAACAGGACAAAAATCCTAAGAATGCCTGGTTTAATGTAGGTTGCCTTCTATAACGGATTTTTTCCCTTCTGAAGAGATTTTCCCAGTTTACTGTCATTGTTGTTCTTTGGTTTTGGTTTTGTGTTTCTTTCCTCTCTCTTCTGAATTATCTATATTTATTTTGCATGGATTATTTCCCAAGGAAATTTTTTGTCATTTCTTCTATATAAAGTGAACTTCAAGGTCTTCTGATGAAAAATCAAATCACAGTAAAAATGTTCCTGTACAATACATCCATAATAAATAAGCATTGATATTGTAAGCTTAAGAGAGAATTCATTAAGAATCAAATAACAAAAGAGAAACTCAGAAAATAAAATATGAAAAATTAATGGGCTTATTGTACAGGAAAGGAGAGCAAAGAGAATAAAACAAGAGAGCTTACTGTAGGCAAGTATGTTTAATGTTTATTTAAGTAAAAACAAAATGTAAAGAAAGTTACATTAGTGGGTAGATGAAAAAGATATCCAATGAAGCTAAGAAATAGGAAAATAATAATGCTTATTGAATTTTCACAAAAATTCAGATTTGTCTCATTTCCCTTTGTCACTTGTTTTCTCATTTAGGAAAAAAAAATAGAATTAGCAGTGATCAGAGGATCCATGTTGCAGTCCCCTGTTAGAAAACAAACACAAAAAAGTTTGATGACTTTAAAGAATTTAAATGTATTTTACATGAAAAATTAAGAGACTTTGTAGGAGTAAAGATCAGAAAAATAGTATTCTTTCTGTTACTATTTTCAGGATTTTCACAAAGTCACAAATATGTTTTTACTGCCAAAATATATCATTACATCAAGATATTTCAGGTCTGCTAAGTAATTGCCTCCTGAAACTTTACCCATTACGCTTTTTGGGCACAAAAATAAAGACTGCTGTTTCATTTGGATGTGTACAGATGTATAAATCAAAGCAGTGCTGTTTTCCTGCCAGTCTTCTTGGGCAAGAGAAGACAATATATTTGAAAATGGACTCCTAACTTTCATACCTATACACTTCATTAAACTACATAGGACAGTACAGGGTTGGTTGCATATGACATTGACCGGGCAAGGTACAAATAGTGAGCTCGTGTCACGTAACAGATTTCTTTTAAACACTGATATATATTACAACTTAAATTTCTGGATCTGTGTGAGCAAAACTAGTTGCAGGTTATTTATTTGTACAATTAACATACCTGCACATGCAGTTATGCTAAATAAGGCTAATAAAGGGAGGTTTGATATACCTGTCTCTCTTTCAAAATATCTCCAAATGGTGGGAGTGCAGGCTGTGGTTCAGTAAAGGGCCTCATTCACCCTCTGCAGGCTAAGCAGTGCCCCTCAGCTCTAGCGCTTCTTTTGGTTTTACCCTTAGGATATCCCGTGAGGAGAAAGGTGATCTTCAGGCTCCAACAGACCTAACGGTAAGGTCCACAAATTACATAGGTGTTCTGCGGACACCTGGGAGTTAAAAGTCAATCTGCAAATGACTGCCTTTGATTTTATAGCAGTCTTCACTGACAAAAATGCTTACGCCTTACGAGGGGGATCTGGCAGTGGGTCCCTTCTCCTGTTGGTGTAAGTGGGGAGGAAGTGGGTTTCTATGGCAAACCTGGTTGCCGATCTCCACTAAGATTCACAGCTTGTTTAAAAGCCCAGGCTATCTTTACCAGACACTTTGCTTGGGAACCCAACAAAACCTTTAGGTTATAAGTCTATATAAAAAATAAGTACTGTGAGTTTAGAGTGTCTAACGTAAAAAATGCTGCTTTAGGAAAAGATTGCAATTATACTGCTAACTTTGGGTTGCTACAGTCTGAGGATGATGTTAATTGGTGCTATGGGAAGGGTAAAAACCAAGCAAATTTCAGCATTTCTACTGCATCCAAGTTCTTTTAGGAGCCTGTGTCAGTTGGAATATGTCAGGTATCATATCGTCTAAGAGCAGCAGAGTCTTTCCCTAGCATGCACACAGAGCACTAGCTAATTTAAATATAAATCAAATAAATAACCCTGCTAAACACACCCAAAACACTAACATTTCTGTGATAATCAAGTCCTGAAAAAAAACCACGTTTTGACTTTTCTGTAAAAACTAACTTTTTTTTTTTAATCTCCTGGATGAGAATATTTATTGCTCATTTGTTTATAGACTAAATTGTTCACATCACTGTAAATAACTTCTGAAATGTTGTTCTCTCAACTGTGCTAAGCTTTAATATAGCATAGTAATGAGTGGGATGTGCAACTTCTGCTTATCTACTCTATTTTGGACAATGCTAGTGGCTCATGTTTATTGCGAAAGTTGGCAGTGAAACTGAATCTGTGGTTTCCCCCTGGTAGATAAACTGTGTCTGAGCTAACATTCATGAGGATCTTGGAAGACTCATTTAAATACAATGCCTAAGGCTACACATTTTTTCCTGGATTCCAGAACAGCACATAAAGCTTTTGCTTTTCTAATGTTCTTTTGGAACTGATGCTTATATATTACAAAGTCTGGCCAGGATTTTATAGAAATTACCAAGAGTCTATGTCTGAACTGAGTGTTCAGGTATTTTTGCATGTTGTTATCCGCACTGCAAGGGAGACACATTTTTCTTTTTTTTTGGAAGACTTAAAGCAAAAGATAAGTTCCATCTTGCCAATGTATTTGTATTTGTAAGATTCTTGGGAAACTGAGCAAGTATTTTTCCTTCTTTATCTGGGACCATGGGTCTCAGCCATTCACAAATGCGTAAAGTCTCCCTTCATGCCATACTAACCTATGAAGTTTCTTCACTTAATCCAAACATTCATTTTAAATGTCACTTCTGCGTGATTGTCCAAATAAGATCTTTTTTTCAGTCTAACAGTATAATCTGAACCTTTCCTGCAGTTAAAAAAAGTATTACATTTGTCAGCTCGTTGGGCAGTAACCTTTATTTCATATTATCTCTATGCTCTATTTCAGATGTGCTGAGAACATCTGAATATGTTTGGATACCTTAGAATAGAAAAAGTTGAAACATGAATGAATAAGGCAGATATTTGCCTATTTATGTCATCAGTAGCTAATGACATCAGTAGTTAATACTGCATGCGGTGTTATGCTTCTAGAACTATCATCTAAGCACTACATAAATCAAAACAAAATAACCCATGGAAAAGTGGCATTTTTCAACATAACAGGAAATTTTGAAAGGGTCAAAGCTCCCTGGAATATTCATGAGGTAGAGGTGCTTTTCAGTAAACATATGTCAGATTTTCTAAGAATAACTGTTGGTTTTGTCTCATTGGTGCCTATACCATTTTCTACATCTCTGGACAAACTGAGGGCTTTTTATACAAAAATTTTGTAGGTCTTGTATATGCTGAACTACAGCAGATGAACACATCTGCTCTTTTGAAAACCTGGATCATATTATTTTAGGAAAGAAAAAAGAAATTTACAATTATATTGCAAGGACTTAAAAAAAAAACAACAAAAAAACCAAACATGAATGCAAAACCAAACAAAAAATGCAGAAAGTTCCAACTCTGAAACATAATCCCATGAATATGAGAAATGACAGTCTGGATGCCGTGTGGGGTCTGAGGGCTCAGTGCTGTAGTGGCTGTCCTCCAAGCTCCTGGTCCACTGAGTGGAATCCAGAATCTTATCTTATGAAATAGGGCTCCTACCTCCTTCATCAGGTACTCTGTGCAGCCTAAGGGAGGGTTAACACTTGCACGCTGGGACTGAAGTAGCCAACAGGCTGAGCAGGGATCCTCTTTTAGTCAATCAACAGGTACCCAACAGCAAATCAGACAACTAAATATTAATCTACTATGGGTCTTAGTCCTCACCAAGAACTTCAAATCTTTAGCAAGCACCCCTGCCTGAAAGCAGGGACCTGGTCCCTTTGAGCAGTATTCACATTTTTCTTTAAAAACACAGCTGAAGAAGGAGATACTGAGTCTTTCTTTTCTGTACAATAGCCAAGTGGTAAGAATGCTTGCCCTGTAAAAGGCAAGCACAGATTCAATTCCCTCTTGTCTGAACTTCAAACCTACTCTTTCATCTTCCAGATGAGTGCCCAAAACACAAGGCTTGCAAGACACAAGGCTACTCAGGAGGTGGGGAGTGTTGTTCTGTTAGAGCAGTACCTTTGTGCAGAAAAAAAGCTCAAAATTCACTAGGTCAGAAAGGATGGATAACTCAGCAGTCCAGTGTTTAAGGTGCTCATTATATTTGGTCCCTGCTCGAAGGCCTGTTTCTCCTTTCTGTTTTTCAATGCAATTTCTGTAAAATGTAAAATTCAGTTATATTTCCTGTAGCGGAGGAAAGTAAGTACAGACCTACTTCCAAATGAGTACTTTAGCTCCTAGGTGAAAGAACTCCCCAGCCTTCCATAAAGGGCTCATACCTACCTTGATAGGCTAATAATTAAACTAATGCATACTAAGAAAAGAAGCTAGTAGCTTGAACAACAGCAGCCAGATTTTCAAGGGAAGTGGAAATAGCCATTGGTTAGAAGCAGTTTCCCGTTTGGGAGTTGTAGGCAAGTTAAAAAAAAAAAAAAAACTTCTGGGGAAGGCAGATATGTGGCGTAGCATCTAGACTATGGATCTCAACTGAGCTGAGCTATCAGCCTTGTCAAGAGTGATGTGATTTGGGGGTTTATTTGGGGGTGACTGTAAAGTTTCAAGGTCAAACGGTAAGATCCCCCTGAAGTTTAGGTTTCTGTAGTTTAAGTGGCAGCCCAGTGGAGATTTCTGGACAGCAATCTTAGACCCAACTATTGTTTTGTATTTTATACTTAAATCTCTTCCTAGGAAAATCACAGCTAATTTGCAAGCACCTTAACCATAAGCCTGGTCAAACTCCTAAGTCTGAGTGCTAGTGAGATCTGAACTGAATTTCTAATACTGCCCTCATGCAGAGCTTGACTAAATATTAGTCCAAGCAGTAATAAACTTTTTCTTTAAAAGCTATGAAAAAAATCTCATGGACCATTTATGACCAGTTGCCTGATTGCCTGCTGGTTTTTTGGTGCTGCAGCTCTTCTGAAGCCTGTGGAATCATGCCAGCTTGTATCCACAGCCAGTGTCACTCAGAATTCAGTTGCATCTTTTTTAAGTGCAAAATGTCATTAGTTGTACCAGAAGCTGACATGAAGTAGCATTTCCACCTAATTGTCCTATCCTTTTACTGACAGCTTGCTCTTGCCCTTCAGAAACCTTGTCAGTTAGAATTTTACTGAAAAAGTGCATTTGGTACCATTCTGAACCAGCATTTTCTTTGAAAATTATTGTTTGAAGAGAGGAGGAGGAAGGGGAGGTAGACCACCTATTCTGACCTACAAATAACAAAAGTGAAAGCCTTTGCTATAAAAGCATCTTGATTCTTTGTCTCTTTCCATTGTATTTTCTTCCCCCAAATATTAATATGCTTCCTTCTTAGAATCCCTGAAGTTTTTGAGTATGGCAAACTCTCATACCGTCCATTCAGCTGCCATTGATTTCTCTTATATGGAAAGCTGGCAGCGTAAAATATTTCACTCTATTTTTCTTCAATTAAAATGTTATTTAAATAACCTTTATTCACAAACCCTGGTAAGTATATTACTGTTAGTATATCCAGTATTGTATACCAAGATAACTATTAAAATAAATCAAGGAATACTTCCAGATAACTTCAGATAATTAGAGAAATAAACTTGTGCTGGCAGCATCAGCCAAGATTATAATCATTATATTAATATTTGGTTTTCAAAAAACTGATGGAGGCTATAAAATTACTTCATGCACAATGAATAGGTATTGGGTAATGTCTTACCAGCCTGGAAGTGAAAAAACTGAAGATCATAAAAGCAAGCCCATAAAATGATCTGATATGAATAACTAAGGATGAGCTTTTCACATCTTTGGATATAGATCTTCTTTTAGACCTAATAAAATCCTATCCTCTCAAGGTCTTGTCTCCCCAAACCTGTGAGGACTAAGATCTTATGCCAGGTCATTTTCACAGGAATCAACTTCATGTTCAAGTACAACGCAAAACTATTTTTCTGGCCCAAGTTGCATAGCTATGTGGCTACTATAGTACAGATGCCTTTCCCATTGCAATTTCTGCCAATAAGAGCAAGGGCTCTTTTTGGACCCATCTGAGGAATCAACTGATTACTCTTCCTATGGGTCAGGTAACTAAACACTTCAAATTTGCTTGCTCACCTGAGCCCTGTATTTGACTGAAGGGTCTTTCTTTTGCAATTCCTTTCCAAGCTTCTGAGTTGAGCTGAACAGAGAGCTTAAACCAAACTGGGGAAAAGGCAAGAATTTATTCCTACATGCTCCGGTTTCCAAAACACTCCTCAGTTATGCCTTACTTGCTTCCCATTCAAACTGTGTGTAACGCAGATAAGCCAATTGACATTGCTGAGTTCTGACAATAGGACACTCACCCCAGGATTGTGAAGACCTCGCATGGGAGGCTTGCATCCTAAAGCTATAACTTTTACATTATCAACATGAGGAGCCTAGCTTATGCTGAGACATAGGTTTAGTATTCCACATAAAGTAGTTAGCCATAGCTAGTTGTAAATATTTTTTCTTTAAAAGGGGACAGATGTCTTACCTTACTGAGAAACAGCAGTGTTATTTAAAAATCTCACATCTAACATGTGCAGGACACCACCTTTGAAAGTAAATAACTGCTATATTTAAAACCAGCAAAACTTTAAATTGTTCAAAAAGATTCCAAAAGATAGACTCCAGGTCATAGCTGATGATTTTAAATATGCTCAAATCCAGACCCATTTGAAGCAGAAGAAAATATGTCTGTCTGTTTTGCATGGTAAAGGCCAAAAGTATAAGGTCTGAACTTATGAGAAGCAAACCTTGAAAGCCAGAATGTCGAGTACAATTAAATGAGGTTGTAGCAGCCTATAAAGGCAATTATTATAGTTAAATGTCCATATCACAAGTGCAGTGCACAGAGTATAGACAAAAATTTTAAATAATTCTTTTTCAAAGTTTTGAAAAAGGGGGGAGGGCAGAGCAAACTTTAGTAGAAATATAAAAACTCAGAAGATGGCCAAAATAAAATTAGAAGGTAATTATCACTATGTTGGGAAAGGAACAAACTAATTAGAGCATCAATAACAAGGACATGTGATGAACCAACAGAGAGTGTAAAAGTGATGGATAAAGAAAGCAAGGTGACATTTTTGTAGATCAAGAGCATTTGTTATGGCATAGGATACTGGCAGAAGCTAGCAGACTGGAAAGAGATACTGAAAATGCTAAAAGTAGTAAACACAGAGAAGAAAAAATGTGAAAATGTTACTGTTTAATGTAAACCAGCATGTATTAATACCTCTGTTAAATTAGGGGAGAGGAAAGGAGAACAAATAAAAGACTTGAGGGAGAAAGGAACTCCTAGATTTAGTCCTGAAGGCACAGGGCCCTGGAAATAACACAGAAAACAAAGGCTCAGTCATTAGAGATATGGAAAGATTGCAAAGCAGGAGATTGAGACCTTACTGCATTGCAGCACAGGCTACACAATTGTGAAAAGAATAAAGGGATAGCTGGAGAAAAGTGACTTGATTCAGTGTCCCAGCACTTAAGAGAACATGAATTTAAACCGAAGAAAGGCTGTACTCTAAAGGAATTAACAGAATTCTTTCAAAGAAAAAGAAAGTGTGAGGAAAAAGAAGGTAACGATCCCCAATAAATAAAAAAACCATCAGCTAATTTACATTGGCCTTCTCCCATCCTGATGTCCTATGTCCTTATGGCTGATGCAACAGTGCACCTTTAAATGAATGCATTATTCACATATAACTACTTTTACCATTTTCCCACTAGCATTTTTCACCTACTAATATGCTTTACCTTGCAACTTTATTAATAGTACATCAGACTGCTGAGAGGATTTCTGTCTTTACCTCCTTACATCAACCTTGCAAATATTCCTTTTCTCAGCACTCAAGTTTGAGCCCCTGTTGCAAACATGGGTGCCTAAAATTCCGTGTGAATTTTAGTGAAGGCTGTTCCTAGATGGATGTTGACTGGACAGCGATACACAGCTGAGACAAAACACTTGAAGATTCTGCACACTCTTGTACACAAACTGGGAGTTGTGCGTTCATATTATTATTGTGGCAGAGTATTTTTCTTCATATTAGAATACTATTCTTATTTCAAAGCTGTGAAGAGTTTACATCAGTATTTTTATCTGCATATCCTTATTCTTAATTATATTTATGGTTTTAAAGCCTTGATAGCTTTATAATTGCATATTCTCCTCTGTCAGATAAAGACTGAATCTCAGCTCCTCTAGGATTCTGTTGTTATTGTTGTTTTTATAGCTTTGCTCCAGTTAAGAGAATGATTTAATATTAAACATTAAAGTATTCCCTTTTTGTCTCTCAGAGATAGGCATTTTAATCCTCTGTAAGAGGCATCATATGTCTGTACGGTGAAGCAGCATCTTGCTCCCGCATTAGCAGATGGGGTGGTGACAAGTTAGAATTTGGGACCAAAGGTGGTATTAGTCAAAGATGTCTGTATAGCAAATGCCATTTCTTCCCCGAATGTTGGTTTGCAACAGAAAGCAAATCCTGCAGACAACAAAGAAATTTATAGAAAAAAATGTACAGTTAGCACAGATAGCATAAATATGAACCCCACTTTTTAAAAGCCTGGGTTGAGAGGTGTCCTGGNGAGCGAGCGGCTGTGTGGTGCTTTAGTTGCCAATTGGGGTTAAACCCCAAAAAGAGGGCATAGCTTGAGTGAGCTGAGTCAGTTTACCCTAACCAGTAGTTCACAGGCAACATATCACCTGCCATCCCCTCGATAGTTCTTGTCAATATAGGAAATTATAAAGTTATGCCAAATGATGCTGGTAGTGATAGCAAAGGATGATACTGTCCATAGAGCACCACTTCCTTGTACTTTCACCCAAGGAATAGCAAAGCTTGGAAACTACTGCGTTGGGGGCCTGATTCTCCCCCACTAGTTGATGTCTCTTAAGGGAATTAGACTGCCGCCTTCTAAGAGGATGGTGGCTATAAATGAGTGGAAAAAAAGAACAGGTTTCTGAAGATGTCCTGGTGCTTAAAGTTCATAACCCTTTGACTAATGCTTTTCTTGAATATTTGAAGATCTGAGCGCTAGGGCACAATCTCTTATGATGCAATACATATATTTAAGGTTATGTGTACATACACACCTTTCCTCCAAAAAAATCCCAAGGCATCTAAAAGAAAAATTAAGAATATCCTCCTTATAATAATAATGTTGACAGCTGAATTTTAGGAAATGCCCTTCTGAAGTCCTTCATAAGAACAGTCACATCTGGAAAACAGTCAGACTCTACAGTACAGAAGCACTGGGCCTGATTGTGTCCTAATTTACCCAGGTCTGGCACTCACTATACCTAGTGAATGCTTAAGTCCATTTGTTTGATACTTGTTTCAGAGAGGAGTACTTACATGAAGTCAGATACTAGGAATCCTATTAAATCATTCAGTCCATACCTTTTCCACTGGCAAATGTCTACATAATGTTATTACATGATTTGTTTACAAGTTTGTACTTCTGTGATTATTTTGAACAAGAAAAGTTCTTCTGAAATGTATGTAGCTATATACTTAGGCAATTCAATTTTTATTTCTTTAAGTAGCTTTGTCTGATTTGGCTATATTTTGTCCCAGAATCAACCTAAAGAACCAGGTTTAACAGTACTGTGATTCAAACTTGTAGAAGTCACCTTTAAGATAAGCCATACATATTTATTTATTTAAGTCTTTTCTCATTGATCAGCCTTTCCAAGGCCTCGTTCCTGAATGCCCTTTCAGCTTGTCAATATCTTTTTTTTTTTAACTGAGACACCATAATAGGGCTTTTCAAACACTGAATAATTCCAGTGATTCTGTGAAAGGAGTATTATCTTCTTGCTCTGCACTCTCACAGTAAGATACATGCAGTTGAAAGCAGTAAAAATAAATCTTTAGAAAATTCTGTAAGATACTATACCTAAAACTTTACTGTATTTTAATCTAATTTGCATCTTTAATGGATCTTATCTATTTTACCTAAGTACAATCTTAATATCTACCTGATATCTGTATCTTAATATCTTCCAAATATCTATAGGAGTAAAAATAACTCTAAGGACAATAAAGATCTTTATTTTGTGATAGAATTTTGCTAAAGAATGGCAAGAATATTTTTTCCCCTTCTCCAAACAGTATCCATTCTTCTGTCGACACAGTGTGTGCTTCCCTCTCTCCCTCTGCTTTAATTCTGATTCCATCAAAAATCAGAATCCTGTGACTGATGTTCAAAATGAGCTGAGGTGATATTGAGGTTTTGAACTTTATCTGAGTATGTCACTCACTTGAAGGCACTCCAGACCTCAAATGGCTCAGTGCCATTCTTCAGAAATGAGACAGGAACAAGTATTGATTTTTTTTTTTTTTTTCCTCTTTTAAACTGAGTACCTAATGAGCAAATGAAGGTATGGTTGGTCCTGGATTTATTAGGTGATGTAAAAGAAGATTCTCAGAGTTCACATGTATGGAGAACAGTTTACTGCAATTCTTCTTTTCTTCTGAGGGAGATTGTTTCTATAATGTTACTAAGATTTGAAGCATAGATTAGATCAATTATCCTGTATTGCATTTCCATAGCAAACTGAAACCTCTTGCCTGGTAAAAATATATTCTTTGGATCTGACAAGAGACTGTTATAGTACTGCAGCATATTCTTATTGGTACTTGAGAAAGTAAACAAAATTAAAAGCCACTGGGAAAAGAGAATACATTGCTCCCTGAAGGTACAAGTGTTTCTTCAAGCTGAAAATTACAGATTTATAAGAAAAGCCAAGTACTTTCTCAAAAAAGACTGAGGTGTCTCAAATCTGCTGAAGTTAAGTGAGATAAATATATTCAACAGGCAACTGAATCCAGCGAACAGGTATGAGGTAAATGTATCCTTTCTTAACAAAAAATTATTAGTGTACAGATGAATGGAAAAAATCTTCAGATCAACTAGAACTGGGAATCATCTAAAAACTTTAACAAATAAAATGAGAAGTCCTACAGCCACATGTATCTAGCTAAACATAAAAAGATGCAGACTTGCTACACGTAGGGAGGTTTTAGAAGGTTTTAGCAGTTTATGATGCTACCACAGACGAAGGGATGGGGCCTGACCAGGTCTAGGTCCCACCTGCCACAGAACAGAGGAGGTTACAGGAATCACATAAGGGACAATGAAGCAGAGAGAAAAACTCAGACCACCAGGCTTGCTGTTCCTGCTGTGACCAGCACAGACAGATGACAGAAAAGTGCTTTTACCAAGAGGGATCACATCTCCTCTCTCTCCTCTTACTGGTTACCAACTGGTGCAGCTCCAAGAAGGCTGCAACAAGCCCAGCTTTCAGGTGTGAAAGTATAGATAAAGTAGGCAGAAAGACAACGGCTGCTTTCCTGTCTGAGAAGTCTGTCATCAGAGTCAACTGCCTATTCTGTCTGTCTGCCCACAGAACTGATCCAGACCAGTTTCAATTCAGGAAAACCTGAATTAGGTGTTTTAAGTCCATAGATTTTCAAAAGGAAAATTTATCTGCAGATTTAACATAGAATTGTGTTAATAACTCATATATTTTTTTCTGAGTTCAGTGAGAACTGAACCTACCTACATTTTCTGATGCCTAATTACTCTTCTAAATCTACCCTGGCATGTTATATAGGATTAAATCCTTAAACATAACTAAATAACTAACCATGCTTTGAGAATGTAAATGGTCTTGGGGCATCCTTCTTTGAATTGATCACTGTGGTTTCCTTTTCTGATCTACAAAGATAACCAGTTTATTTTAAATGTGTAGAAAAAAGTTCACCAGCTGTATGTTTCCAGAGTTAATGTAATAGAACTCAGATTGCCTCTTTCAAACTTGCGGTACTAATGATAATTGATATTATTGATTCAGCCCATTAAATATGCTCAGTCTTTAAAAGAAAGACATGCTTTACGTATGATGTTTTAATGCATTATTGCTGGAATAAGGGCAATAAAGCTCTTGATTTGAGAGAGAGAGAGAGAGAGAATACATTTCCATCTCAACATGTTCCCTTCACTTGTGTTTCTCTCAGTTCCTGTGTCCCGTGTTCCTTCTCAGACATGACTTCGTTACAGTAGATAGAAACCCACCCCTCTTAGTAGGTGAAATTTACTCTGGAATGACGAACTGCTATAAGAATCACAGCACTATGTAAGTGAACAGAGCTCGAGGCTAAGTTTTTATTAAAGAAAACCCCAACAACTGCTGTGTGTGTTACTGGAAGGTTTCCCTGTGGGCTGCATGAGGACCTAGTTACAAGTGATGCAGTACAGCATTGAGGGAAAAGGTCTTGCTTGGCGACTCTGCTGCCAGTGGTCCTTACTAATTAATATAGAAGTAGTATACCCTATCTGCCATTCCCATAACCCCAGTTCCTCCAGACACCCCTCCTCATGAAGCCAAACTAATTTTTGCAGGCTAAACTTTGTTAACAAATTGTTTGGAAACTCAAAGTAGTTTTAGTGTCAAAGTACGCAGTTAGAGCTTAACATTTACTACAGCATCTGGGCATGTGAGGACATAAAACAAGAAGCAGGACAAACCAAGCCATGTATGTGACGGAGTTTTTTTTTTGTCATTTCAGAGAAAGGGCTTTTTCATACTTAGAATTTTGAAAGTGACTGAAACCCTGTAAAAATGCAGTGGCACCACGTTATTTATCTTAATTGAAAGAACCAAAGAATCATTTCCATTCATCTTCAGAATGCAAAGTTATGTCAGGCTCTGACACTATGATGTAACAAATGATATATCGCACTGCAGCACCATGGAAAGAAAATACTATATTTGTATAGCATACACTATACCAACACTGAAAGACCCATCTTCAAGAAAAATAGAATGGATATTAGTGTGAATAATCCACAATCATATTGTCATTTCAACGATCTGTTTATGTCTGCCTCCCTGCAGCATTAATGATTAAATGTAGTAAATCAATGTATAACAATTAGCTTGGGATTACAGAATCCATCTGAACGCCAAGCAATAAGTCTTTATGTTAAGATGGAAATTCTACTTCCATCCATTTATTAGAAAAGTCTCTCTGAGAATCTGATCTAATGTAATATGTTGTCTGCAGTACGTATAATAACCTAAACAGCATTGCTAAAGTTAGATATGGTAGTGTTGATAAGTTAAGTGCATTTCCAGCAACATATTTTTTATGATTGTTTATTACTAACATTGGCGCTTTAAGTACTTGATAAAAATTCCTGGTGTAAAAAAGATGTGTGATCACTCATTCATCAGTAATTCTTTATTATCTCATTTTCTCTTGGGAAAGAAAATATGTCGTGTGCATCAATCAATTGATCAAATAATAATGTGAAAATCTTAATCATGGTAAATGCACTCCGAGAATATCAATTTAGGACCAGACCTACCAATTTTTCCTGACATGAGCTGGCCTTTCAAAGCCAGTGTGGCAATTGACATAAATGAAGACTGTCGCTCTCAGCAAGGGCTTTGCTGGCCTTCAAATGAGCACAGGGTAATTTTCTGATGCACCTGTCTAGTTAGCCTAATCTTGTAAGACTAGAGTTAATTAAAGTCAACTTATAATGAAAATTCAGCTTCTGTGCTGGATTTTTATTGGTATTTTTCCTCCAGTTTCCACTTGGGCCTTCCTAGCAGCATAAACCAGGTATCTTGTCTGACTGAATACAGCAAGATCCACCCTGCCAGTAAAAAAGAAAACACAGGCAAACTGAAGCAGGGAAACATAGATCGGGAAAGCATTAACTAACCGTCCTCCTCCTAAGCCCCAGTTTCACACTGTGTTTGCCCCATAGTCTGTCAGATCATGGCTTAGCAAAGCAGCGCTGGGAGTTAATGCTCTTGTAAAGCGCATGTATCTCTAGCAGAATCTTTTCCTGGCTGGGCTGATTTAAGGGTAGATGGCAGTACTAGTAAGTTGTGGAGAATGTTTGCTGCAAAGCCCCTGCAATGCCATCTTGAAAGGCAGAGAATGAATGTAGTCTCCGACACAGCAGGATATGACTGGATCCTTTCAAACCGTGGTATACAGATATGCAGACCTTTCCAATCTTCGTAGCTTTTACCTTACCAGAGGGAGCATTATACTTGTGAAACCTTTACAGTATTTTTAGGCCCTCCTTTGCCGGTAAAGTTTCTACAATAGGGTAGAAAAAGGCTATCAGTGCTCCAAATGTGTGTTTCTGGGCACACAAATCTGTTATTTCTCCTGGACCAACTCTGCCTACTGAATCCCGCATGGATAATCCAAATGTAAAAATATACAAATATTGGCAGCCAATAGGGGGCTTTTCATCTCAAGCAAGAAAACAGAAGTAATTCTGATAGCTCTTCCAAGAGATGCCTGGTGGGGCTCATTTGCCAAAGTTTGAATCTGTAATAAACAGCCTACTGCTGTTTCTATTTTGAAGTCTTCATATTTAACATTCGTTGATGGATTGCCATGTACAGAATGTGTATAAACAAAGTTATGAGAAGAGGCTTACACATGAATGCCATAAAGGTAGACTGTTTATAAGTACTCATCTTGTTTAGAAATCTCCCTTTATTTCTATGGTTTGTGAAATAACTCAGCCAATGAAATGCAATTATCATTGGATGCTATATGCGGACAACACACCAGTGGGGAAGATGAAAACTGTTAAAACACCACCTGCTTTGTAGAAAGGAATAGATTTTTTTGGAATATCCCAGTGTTTTCAGTGAAACTCAAGGCAGAACCTTTCATTCAAATTTTCTTCTCCTTGGAATTTTCATGTGGGGCTCTGCAGGCAGAAATCCTTTCATTTTTTTCTTCAGGTAGGAAGGATTTCAACACAATACTATAACATTTAGTTAAATATCACAGCTTTAGATTTTGGTTACAGCAGACTTATTTTTGAACCTTATTTAGGGTATCATAGATTATCTTATACGTACAGATACAGACGTGCACATGCAATATATCGCTATATGGTAACTGTGACAGCATGAGAAATTTCATGGTATGAATCTAGGACTAGCTATGGGTAGACTGACACAAATATTTACAGGTTTTGGAGAAGAAAGAACATTGACAATAGATTGGATTCAGAAGTAATGTTGATAGTAATAAGGGGAAGAATTTGAAAGTATATGAAACATTTAACACTTCAGAATTTACTTTTACTTTTGAAAAATTTCTGCTTTGAAAAAACTTTTAGAAGTTCGTAAATGGATCGAATAACATTTAAATTAGTCAGACCAAAGGAAAACCATATATTTTGGTTTCTGAATGCAAAACCAAATTGGTTTAACCAGTTTGTTTTACATATGACCTCTAAGTAGAAAGTCTACTCTTTTCATGTTTTTCACTTGTGATATGTTTCAATATTTCCAAAAAAGCACCACAATAGGATAGTCAGTATATACAGTGTGACATATTACATATATTATAGGTTGATTTTCAAAACAGAGCTATCCTGGAAATATTGTAGAGCAGCAGTTCTTAAACAGAGTACTTGCTAAGTTTTAGGAACATTATGGTACCTGCAGCTTACTCTTAATTTTTATTATACCTGCTAAACTGTAATAAAAGCAAAAATATGTTAAATGCCTTTTAATATTGTTTCTTGTGTGAGCAGAATGCACAACAGAGAATGACAATTTGAACACATGCCAGTACAAGCATATGGGGTGTTAGTGGTGGGAACTTAAAATGCTTTAGGCAGCTTCATTTCTCCAAGAATGATGCACAGAAAATCAGTTTTCTCCTCGAGGATGAACTCTGAAAAGTAATAGATAGGCAGACATTTTCCAACACAATACTTCTCTAAAACTGTAGCTCCCCAAATTAATATTTGAGTCAGAATAATGGAACTCAATAAAATTAGATCGTACAACCTATACTTTCTTACCTCTGGGTAAAAATGATTGTTTCTTATTTGTGTCTTCTTTCTAGTCCCTACTGCTAATACACCAGTTTTTCTTCTGCAATCCTGTAATATACCAAACAGACTCTTCTAGTAACTTATTTAACAGAATAGGATCTTGTGGCTCTCTCAGCTTTCTAATGATATTGCTTTTCACTAACACTTTAGTCCCTAAACTTCTTTTTTTTTTTCAACTCCTCAATTATACCAGCAATTTAATGAAGGCTTGCCTCTTAAAGCATAGTAAGTGCCTATGTTCTAATACAACCTGGTGTGTGTGTGAGGAGGTAGATGGGAGGGATATTGATTCATGGGGATTTGTGAATCAGATATCTCAAGCAAAGCAGTTCGAGAGAAGACACTAATCTCCTCTGCTAGTTCAAGGCTGATGATCCCCTGCCTGCTTCCACTGAGTTCAATAGCAGGATTGTCACTGTCTTCAAATACGGCAAAATACCCTATTCAGGACACAGGTTGCGAGAGTCCCTTGGGAGACAGTCCTGAAGGGCAGAGGGGTCCAGGAAGGCAGGGGATTCTTCAAGAAGGAAGTCTTAAAGGCACAGGAGCAGGCTGTCCCCGTGTGCTGTAAGATGAACCAGCGGGGAAGATGACCAGCCTGGCTGAACAGGAAGCTCTTGCTGGGACTCGGGAAAAAACAGAAGAGTTTACCACCT
>VZTL01056505.1:0-20930 GCA_013400535.1 Scopus umbretta | reverse complement strand
AGAGGGGGAGAGGGAGAGAGAAAGGCAAAAGAATGATGAGTACCAGAGAGAGAATAGAGCAGACCTTCCCCGTCCACTACAGGACTACAGGGCTCCTTTGAGTCATCCAGAGATTTGCAGAGAGAAGCCACATTCCCCTAAAAGCGAGAGGCACCGATATGCCGTTCTGTGGAAATGAAAGTCTCGTTACTCCCTTCTTAAAGAAAAAAGCCTTCTATGTCACCCCACTGCCTGTGTTGGAAAGGATATTAGCACAAATTGAGCTGGAGACGACTCACTCCTTTCAGAAGCATGAATCATATTCAGAAACAGTCTGGATCCATATGTTTGGTTTAGCAGTCACAACGTATTATTTCCAAGAAACCTGTTCCAGCTCTGGATGTCTAACACATACCAGACAGCAGCATCGTCCCAGAAAAGCACACCACAACCAACACACAGCAGTTTGGCGTATGCACTCTTTTTGGGATAAAACACTGGGCAAGTTTAGAATCACTCATATTTTCTTGGCTTATTATTACAGTACAACAGTCTGTCTGCACTACTGCAGTTGTTGATATTTTAAACGCTGAGCAGAGACCTCCTGCTACCAGTTGCATATACCCAGCACAGGTGGAGTTTATTCTCTGCTGTTCACGCTATTTTGAAGTTACGAAATACTTTTAAAACAGGCTACACTTCATGCACAGACATTAACAGCTGCCTGGGTTTAGAGAGTCCCTTAAAATTAATTTGCGTGCTTAAATAACATCCTGTGAGCACAAAAGCACCACAGGGACTACTGCCATCAAGGTGTTAAATGTGCACCAAGTGTGAAAGATGAACAAGTTGAAATCTCTGGATTTGAAAAGCCTATTTAAACATTAATTATTCAACAGAACCATGTTAGAAGTCCAAGAGCCCTCCAAAGTTTTCCTATTTCACCCTTCCCCATAAGACTATCTGCACAAATAAATATACCACAAAAGAAATAATTTCAGAGAAGGTGCTTATCTCAGTATTTACAAACACTAATATTAGCTCTGCTCGAAGATCAGGAAAAAGTTCTCAGCATCCACAGAACATCCTTTATTGTATTCATCACTGTACTGGGAAAGGTAGTTGGCAAGATCCTTTCTGCTGCTCAGTCGCCTTGTAATTCCTTTCTGCCGTTATCTGTTTATTTTCTCTCCAGGTAAGAACAAAAAGATAATTGTATATTGGTACTTCTGAGGCAACTGCCAGAACGCTTGCACACAGAAAATCCCCCAAAGTATCATCGCAATCCAGCGAAACGATCAGGGTTGAAAGGAAAGTTATTGCTTTGTCATCATTGGCACAAAATTACAGATTCCTCGGACAGGACACAAAATAACGGACTGCAGAGCCGGGGACCCGAGCAGGCACACATTACAGGCTATGCTTAAACCATTTACGTGTAAACATGGTTAAAGGAGAAGGGGAACTGCACTGTGATTTCTTCAGCCAAAACCAAGTTTACGGTCGTAACAGACATCAGCTGACTCTCTCCAATGAGATTTCCATGGAAACACCATCCCTAAGGATGTCGCCGTGTTGATAGGGTGCTTTCGAAGCGCTGATAGCAAGCAGCACAGCTAACAGGCAGACGAATTTCAGCTGGGTTCACCTTTACCTATCGGAAGGGCGATCCATCTTCCCCAGCGAACACACATCTTTCTAGTAGGACGTATTTGATACACTGATACACAACACGACTGGTGTAATTATTTGCCATTTGCTTCTCAAAAATCTTTGCATCAGTTCAAACAATGGTTCTTTCCCCAAAAGGGAAGGAATATCTGTATCACTAATTGGCTACTTGCACCACCTCCCTGCACACTGTAAAAGGTTTTCCACGCAAGAAGGGATCGGGCATGCAGAAAAACGAGACAGTGATACAAGGCAGCTCAAGAGGTGAATGACAACAGATATTCAAATCATTGAGGTAACAAAATACAAAACATAACCACAAGAAGGAAAAAACCAACTGCATTACAGCATCGGCCATTTGCTGGAGTTCAATTAAAGAAATCCTGGCAAAAGAAAGATAATGATTTCACATACTGTATTGAACCAAATACATTTCCAAACTCTCTCCTCCTCTCCCCTCTTCCTGCAGCGCAGAGAGGGGTCAGCAGTAAATCAATAGGATCAGTGAGCGTGCCCTAGCACCACGATGCAATCCTGGTGTGTATGTGCAGATTTTCTACTGTTCCCCAGGACCACAGTGCAGGAGAACCAGGTAAAAGGAGAGGCTGTGGCCAACAGAGCAGAAATTTATCACTGCAGCATTTATCAAAGATATCTTTCATCACGTTTCCACTCTGGAATATTACTCTGACATCTGTATGAGTCAGTGAAGGGTCTTTTGGACCCAGCCCTCCTGGGCAAAGTATTCCAGGACCGCTTCACAGTTGCTCAGGTCAAGGAAACCGTTCAGTCAAGCAGCCTTGTGGTAGCTTGCTAAAGAGAATAACTGCAGATCTACAACTGAAGCTGATTTATGTCTATGGAAATTTAAGTATTCTAAGAGCAAGAGACCTATATGCATAGACCGTTAACTGTTTTGCTGCCAGAGGAAATGCAAAGCAGACAGCCAACATACAGCCTGCACCACAGCACTCTGTAGGAATGGATACTCTATTTTAGACATCAGTGTTTTGTGAAAAAATAGCAATTGCTAACATTTCTAAGTAACAGATATTTTACAGGCAAGCTACAAATTGTATCTGACTTGCTCAACCCCTTTAATTTTTAAGGCATTAAGGATTTCAGAGGAAAACGGTCAGGCTACCAACACACTGTCCTGGTCTCGTGCTGTTACGTGACGGTACAAGCTCCACCTTTAAACCCATCAGACACACAGGTAAAGCAGACGTTTTTCTAAAGCTGTGATAAATACAGATTTACCTGTAATTACTAACGTAAGTGAATTGTAGTGGTCTAGCCATTTTGTATAAGCGAAGAGCGCAGAAAACTCATAGTGAGAAACTGCGATAGACAAAATTCCACCTTGTCTGCCCGAGTTCACCTTGATGCTTCACAAAAAACCACCCATCTAGGAAAAACACTCTGCTTAAAGTCTCCGTGTATTTGAACACGTTGGTTTGCACAAGCAGGAGTCAGCCACTTAGCAGCGTAATCTGCTGACAATTTCATTTTGCACAATTAAGAGAGAATGTCAGTAGAACAGAACATCAACTGAGGAAAATGACCTGCAGCTGCTAACTCCCTGGCAGTAACGTCTTTTCAAAACATTGAAAAGACATCAAAACATCAAAAACATTGAAAAAACATCTCCACTGCATGGAGACATTGCTTTGCTACAGCAAATACTCGTCTTGGGGCAAGCAAAGAAGGCAGACAGGCACGCTGCTCCACACACACGCTGCAGTGGGTGGTCGGTGCACAGCTTGGGTGGGTGACCAGCAAGGAGGTTAGCAGAGGAGATATAAACCCAACATTATGGATGCAGTCTGAGCTAATCATTCACTCCACATTTGCAGATTAGATTTTACCGTTACCCTAATCCCATCTCTGCTGTTTTAGCAACATGGGGCTGCCAGATACATTATTTCTCCAAATGCAAACGTCCCAACAAATTTGTGTACGACATTTCCAAGCAACCCAGCCAGGTTCTGTAGGTTTAAGATAACCATAGTAGTGTTACCTCAGGCTGAGGAAAACAAACAAGCAGTTGAATCCACACTCCAGGATGCTGAAGAGCTAAAATGAGGTTTTCCCCCACCCCCCTTCCTACCAGTGATAATCTGCTGCTTTGTCACTGGCAGCTAAACTCTGCTACCCCAAAGGCCAGATACCTCACTATAATTCCAAATTTAACTTTGATAAGATTTACATTAAACATGAACAAATATATATATTAAAAAAAAAAAATCAAACACAACACAAAGGATCAAACAAACCCCAGAGACACAGAAATTGTATCATAAGCTGCTGTGAAATGCTAACCCCCTTATGGGGCCAAGATCTTGTGGTGCACAGCAAATAAAAAACAAAATAGAAGAAAGAGCAGAAGAGAGTGTGATAAGCAGTTTGGGTTTTAGCTTTTATTTTATGCACTGAAATTAAAACTTAACATGACACATCAGTGTTGTAGATAACTGTACTATAACCATTTTAGAGACATTAAATATATTAAAAACTGTAAACCTAGGTCTTTTTCCATTTTATGGATATTAAAATGAAGCTAAACAGTAGATGCACTGCCCATGACTAAGAGCCCGAGATGAGATTCCCCCATCCTTGTACTTACGTTATAGAGTGGGATGGTCTTCATCACTTTGTACTGCTTCATAGGGTCCATCTTATAAAGGTGTCGATCAGTAATGAAGATTGCTCTGTCCTCCACCTTATTAAAGCGATTGACCTGTAAAGAAGCAAATTTTCAGTCCCACTAATCACTGCAAGAACAGGCAGAATAGAACTTTGCAGCAGTACACACACAAAACTCACATAGCTCTTAAACAGGCTTTCTCCACAGATCTTAAAACAACGAAAAGGGAAGATGGACCCTGCAATCCCATTTTACAAATAGAGGAACACAGAGTCTTGGAGAAGCAACATTCCCAGAGTTGTCCAGCAGGGATGGGGCAACCTGGGAAAAATCCATGGCTTCAATCAAATAAAGGACAGATGCTTTCCCCTAGCAACATTCAACCTGCATTCCTGTCTGCGGGCAGACACCGAGCCCAAGGCAGAGGACTGTTGTTCCTACATCCTATATGTGCCTTTGTCACCCCAAAAGCATGAAGCTTTAACTCTGCCCCGCAGAGCTAAACAGGCTGTCACCGGGGTCTGTGACAGTCCAGACCTGAGGCATTTGAAAGCAGATGCTTTGGCCCAGCCTAAATTTGAGTGAGTCCCATTTTCCCTCTTTGAAAGCATCCGTGCCTTGGAGGTAGCCAAGCAACTTGCCCAAGAAGTGGAAAACCTGTACAAGTACCCTTCGCCTGCCCGTCAGTGGATGCGTTAGCTGAGTACAGGCACGCTCTGCTGGCTTTGCAGGTGTTGTGCTGCCCTGCAAGAAGGAAGACGAGACCGAATGGGCCACACAGAGCCTGGGAGAGCCAAGCCCGGACACCGGGACCTAGGCAATCAGCTGGTGGGAGGAAGGCAAGGTTATTTCTTGGCAAGAAGTCCCAAGCTGGAGTGCTCTCAGGCTGCAAGGAGTATTGACCACCACCCTCTCTGCTCCTAACCAAGAAAGGCAGAGCAAGAGCACAACTGGTCTGGTGTAAAGGCTCACTGCCATTGAGAAAAATGTTCTGCTGCCCCTTCCAGGAGGTCCTAACCCCACACCCCAAGCCAGATCTGGTGTTCATCAGCCCTATTAATTCACTAACCCGACAAAAATCTGCCCTTTTTGTGAACTTAGCAAGGGAAGGGCTCAACGAGCATCAGAGCCAGCACAAGGAAAAGGTGGTAGTGATAAACAGGGGAAGAAAACAGGACAGCTCTGTTCAGCAGCAGCAAGCCATGAGATCGTTCAGCTGGGCCAGACCTGTACTGTCTGCTCAACCCAGACACTCAACCCATATTTTAACCTGACTTTGTGTTCTGATAAGGACATGGTATTCGAGCAAGGATGTCTAAAGATCACCGGTGGGCTCAAGCTCCCCAAAAGAACTTTAGAGAGGAGCTTGCTGTCCAACTACGCTGGCTAGGGCTATTCTGGGAACACACTGAGCAGAGCTACAGCATCCAGCAAACTTCTAGATCTAACAAGAAAGCACCCAGAAGCATCTGTGCACCTCAAGGTTAACTGACCACTGAATGACAANTCCAGAGGTCCCTTCCCACCTGAATCATGCTGTGATTTCATCAGCCCGTACGCTACCAAGAAAATAGACTTCACAATATCTGAAACATTCTGACAGTTTCTAGTAGTTCAGCAAACACAGCCTAGTGTTGCCGTTGGGAAACATTAATATCTTAATATCTTAATGTTGTCACTGGGCTCTAGAGTTGTAAATTTAAGACCAATTACAGATACATGCTATAATTCAGTGAAAAACCATTAGCTGCCTGCCGAGGCAAACCAAGATATTATCACCTGTAATCTCACTGGCAGTCAACAGCAGCAGAGATTAGCTGTATATGTATGTCCCAACCCACATGGAATAACCTTAGGCATCCTCAAGAAGTTGGTTCACTTTAATTGGAACTCAAAACACTATCCACCTGGGATACTGTTTGCATAACCAGGCACTCGGTATATGGGGAAAATAATCTCCATCTTGTAGTGTACTTATGGTTTTTGTGTGGATCAACACACAAAAGGTAAAGATTAACGGTTGGAAGATGGCAGTGCGTCAACCTCTCAGCAAGTACAGCTGAAACCAGCCAAGTGCCCACATCCCAGTATTTTGCTGCAGTTCATACATCCAGTTTCTATGTAGTAAGAGCAATGCAAGAACAGATTATTTAAGCACCAGCCAATGATGCAAAGTAACAGACGTGGCCCAGCAGCAAGCCATGTACAGTGGTCATACAATTAGATAATTTCTCTTAATTCTAGGTATTCTGGCATTCTAAATTCATGTCTATTTTTGGCCACCAAAGATCTCCAGCAACAGCATCCTTCCAGTACCTGACAAATTAAATCACAAAAACTGCTGTCAAATGCCACGTAAGCACCTCTGGAAAATTATTGTAAAAATACGCAACTTTTTATTAAAAGTGTACTCATTCAAAGGATACAAGATACTAAATGTTGTACCTTCACAGGAACAGATAATAAATCACTATGCACACCTTACGGAATCAGTGCAATTGTTTACAAAACCAGAAGCAGGAGGATCATGTTATGGCAGGAAACAAAATTATATTCTCTCCAGAGAAGTGTGTTATACCCCGGGATCACTCCTTTATTCATATCTCCTTTCTAAACACAGATCATTTCAATTTCCCCCATCCCAACGCAACTCAACTCATCACAAATATTCTTCTAGGCTGCTGGTAACATTAGGCTCCAGCAAGTGGGGTTTCCACAGAGGAAACATTCGTCTCACTAACATTACAGTTAATTTGTCCAGGAAATACTACAAGAAGGGAGAACATCTGATGCCAGCTAGACTTTCAGGTGCCCCAAGAGGCCAGGTACTAAATAGTCACAAGGTGCAAAGTTTTGTCAGAAGCAAGTGAGGAGGTAGAACAGAAAGGAAAAAGTATTTTTCACTGCGGCAAAAATGGAGTCGTCAGTGTATCACAGTCACAGAGACATTTATTAATCAACTGAGAAGGGTAGACAAGGGCGAGACGCGATGAGGCAGATGAACATAAATAGGATTTTCCTAGGTGAAGTCAGGAGACAAATGGAGAACTTAAATATTCTCTGTCAACAGGCAGCAGAGTGGCAAAGTTCAGAGCAGATAAAGGCAAAAAATGCAAATTGGAGAGCTATATGACAGCTTTAAATTAACAGCACCAACTCAGAAAAAGTAACTGAAGATGATTTTAGACAGCTCTGGATAGATCTTGGCACAAACATGCGAGGCAGCTGAAAACAAGCAAGGCATTAGCGTACGGTAAAGACGAGCTTGGGGAAAAATGTCCCGGGTGCCACGGTTTCACTTGGAATAGTGTGTGAAGCGCTGGGACAGTAAATGTGAAGGAGACTCTAATGGTTCAGAGAAGGTAAAAAAAAAAAAAAAAAAAAGATTGAGGGCCTGGAAAATCTCACAGGAAGAGATGCTGGATAACTGGAATTATTTTAGGAAGCAGATGAATGGGAGAAAAAAAAATAAAGGCTAAGAAACACTGAATGGCCCAGAGAAAGTAGGTTAGGAGTGTCTGGTGCTACACTTTGAGTTGTTTGAGCACAGTAGCACAGGCTCCTCAAAGCGTAACTGGGCTGTGCAGCTTACAGCGCACCACGCTCCATGTCTTGGGCGTTTTGGCAAAGGCTTCTCCAGTCTGTTAGGCTGTGACCTGCCCCACGCAGACCTCAGGTCTTGTGCTGCGTGGTCACGGTTCCCAAACAGGTCTTTCCGATTTATTTTAATTTTTCTAAGGAATCTGACGACACCACCCATTCACTGCCATGATCCTGCTCGTTGCCCCCATCTCAACATCCTTGCTGTTGTCCGTGCCCACCTCCAGTGTGGAGCCATGGTGACAAAGGGAGCAGACCTCACCGAGCCGTGCAACCAGAGCCACCCCACTGCAGAAGGTCCTGCAGCTGCTGCCCAGAAAGCAGGGATGGGAAGCATGCCCGGCTTTCACAAAGCAATATAATACTGCAGTAGTTCTACAAGCATGTTTTAAATTCGACTTCTTTCTTGTGGTTACCCACTGTTTTTAGTGTTCACACTGAACAATAAATTTAGCTGAGCAGCTAAAGAGACACACTGAAGGGGAAGTCCAGCAGCTTATCTTATGTGAGAAGCAAATTCTCGCTGCCCTGGAACCCATGTCCTTCTCAGCTCTTTCCAAGCAATCGCTTTGCTTCAGGTGTCTCATGCATCGATGGCATATTTATGTAAATAATACATGCTGTGTTTTTAGAAGTAAACCGTCACGTTAGGAAGCATGCACAGAAGAGATTCAGACAAATGCCAGCAATGTTGCAAATGCCACTATTCTTTTGATTTTGTAGGAGTAGAGAGAGGCCTTATGTTCTCAGATACAGCTTACACGCTCCTGGAGAACAGCCCTTCCTAGCATTGTGTTCTTTGCACCTTCTGGGCATTTTTTATTTATATCGTTGTTGATCCAAATGTGAATCAGTCGTAGTTTAGCTTCTTGACTAGCTTATGAGGAAAAATGGAAGTCTAGCCTATAGCATAAAAAACTCCAAATGAGCTTTTCAGGTATCTGCCAGGGGCCTCTAGACACCACAGGGCACTGGGCTTTGGAAGAGATGGTCCTCTCAAGGGAGCTTGGTGCCACAAATGACAAGGGAGAAAGTAGGAAGAAAAGCCTTATTCTAAAAAAAAAATAATAAAAAAATAAAAATAAAAAAAAGAGAGAGAGAAACTGTTGTTTCCTAGGTGATACAGCAAAATCTGGTGGTGTACATGAAATATGCATTTGGTTTCCCAAGGCAAAAAACTTGAAAATTACCTTTGAAAAAAAATGAAGAGCACCGCAATGCTCAGAAAAGATGTATTTTTTCTATAGGCAGAGATGACCTGCTTCTGCTGATACCTACTGCGAGAAAGCAAGCACATGCACCTCCCATCAGCGGGGCTTCAAAGCCTCTTCACAGACCTTCTATAAAAAGAGCTATACAAGCTTCGGTCCAAACAGGCTCACCCGTCATTCATCTCAAGCTGTCGAAATTAAGACCCCACGCACTCGAGCTAAAGAAAACTTCACCAGCAGTTATCAATACTTTAAGAGCAGTTCCCTGGCTGGCGAGAGTCGGTTTTACTTCCTTGACTTCACTAGAACGATGCTAATCATCAGCTAAAAAAAAAATTCCGTCTCAAAGAATTTAATGGTTAGCAAATATCTTACAGGTCATAAGATATGTTCTATACTTAAACATTTTTAAAAACATGAACTCCAGGCTTAACTTGTGTCTATTCAAGTTGCCCAGTACTTATTCTTTTAACTTCTTTTCAAGGAAAGAAGTGTATTAGACTGCAATGATCTGAAAATTTTAAAGAGCAGACACCTTGCTGACAGTCAAGAACGACTTCACACGTAGCGTGATGACTCGGTACCTTACTGAAAGCTGCAAAGGAAGTCTGATGCTGCTCCCGAAATAAAACCTCCACCTGAACTCACCAAAGCACACTCTCGTTACCAGTAACACCTTCCCGCCTGCCTAAGGCACCAGCAGTAACAGCGCATTTTTTCCTCAAGAATCCTCAAGTAAGCTGAATCATGATAATATACCACGAAGGAACTTGAGAAACCTTATGCTGTGGCCTGATGCTTTGTTAAAGAGTATTATTTAAGGGAAGCAATGGCATCACCTGATAATTACATTTTGATTTCTACAACTCACTCCTCGGTCTCCTGCTAAAGCTTTGCATGAACCAAACTTCAGCTGAGAAGCAAACGGTAACAGCCAATTCACAAATGCACAACAAACCAGGTTTAGCACAAGAAGTTTGACGGAACTCCCCGCAGTGAAAGCCGCTTCCTTTCAAACGCCCTGACCACCAAGACAGCCTGCATGTGCTAACACCAAGTGCCACCCTTGTGCAAATAACATTTGGTATGCCACGGGGACAAGGCCAAAGACACTGTGACATGGGGCTAAGGCTAAAAGGAAGAAACTATGATTTATTTATTTTTTAAAAAAGAAAAGGGAAGAATGTAGCAATCAGAAAAAATTCTCCCTGCTCCATAGCACTGAAGGCTGCCCCTCAGACTGCCATTACTTTTTGGGTAAGAGGCAGAATGCTACAGCTTGTATTTTTGACAAGAGAAACACCTTCATTTTAAAAAGACAGCTTAGGATATAAATTGTTTTATGTGAAGAGCAAAAGAAGACTAATGCTGTTCTGGCAGTCAGAACACAGAGCTGATTACAGGCTCTGCAACAGTTTTCACCATTGCTTAGTCTGCAAATCCGATGTTCAAATTTAAGGCACAATAGTTTACCTAAAAAAGTGCATTGGTTGGAAAGTGAAATGGTAAATCTTGAAATGTCAAATGTTTGTCTTGTTAGCTTTCAAAGTTTAGGATTGTTTGTCTTCTCTCCTTTGTTCACTTCAGGCTCGCCTGGACATTTCTTGTCCATACAAGAAGGAAGACAAATGGTTCGCTCAAAAAGATATTGCATCCAAACATGGATTTGAAAGCGGTCATTTGCTGTTGCGTCTGAACATGGAGATGTACGGAATTGCCAGGCTTACACACATCATTAAAGATCCTACAAAGCTGCAGTCTTGTCCTCAACGGCAACGCTGAAATGATTTCATCCATTTGTTGGCGGAAAGGTGCTCCTATTTGCTTCTTTAAGACCATTGTTTTCCAAAAGGAGATGCTGCTTTTTCACTAAATTTAGCTATTTTTTTGTCTGTCTAACACAGATCCTTAAGACCAAAGATCAGAAGAAGCATTAATGACCTCAAAGGCTTGGGCACAGCCAGGCTGTGGACGAGTAGCAGTCCCCCCGTGCCAGCTGACCCATCACCCATGGCTTTGTGCGCATTTCTCTGTTGGCAGCTGCAGGTCAGCTCGTCTTCCCGTAGCCCCGCTGTTTCTGCACGTACGTGTTCTACTGCCATGCTCACGTGTGTGCTTCCTTTACTGACGATTTCAAAAGCCATGCAAAGGTATCCCTAACTAAGCAGGCAAGCGAGGATTAAGCCTGACCTCTCTGATAGAAGAAAGCCACCCACAATTTAACCTTTAAAAAGGTCAAAAAAGTTACAAGGTAATTTAAAAACCACAAAACTGCAACTCTATAACCTTGCAGTCTCTGCAGTATTTTCTGATTTCAGCTGAGCTACTTTTTTTAAGCGCCCATGGGAAGCTAAAGCTTTCTTCACCTCTGAAAGCACCAAAAGCAACCTTTCAGGCTCAGGAAGAAGTCCACTTTATGATAGGTAACACATATTCCATCTCCAGACTGCTTTTATTATTGAAATGCTGGGACGCCAATGCAACAA
Source organism: Scopus umbretta (assembly GCA_013400535.1). Classification (NCBI taxonomy): domain Eukaryota; kingdom Metazoa; phylum Chordata; class Aves; order Pelecaniformes; family Scopidae; genus Scopus; species Scopus umbretta. Next base: position 9,336 of record VZTL01056505.1, on the reverse strand, counting down.
GCCCCAGCAGAAAATGGATTTTTCCAGCAGGTAAACACGGTAACAGGATGTCTAGAAAGAAGGCCTGTTCGCATGCTCAAGGATTTCTTCATACACCACAAACAAAAAAAGAACCGCTCAGACACTTGCCTAAAGGTAGGAGCTCTGTGCTTGCAATTACTGAACAGGATCAGGTATGGATCTCTGTTTCAGAAATCTGCTTTCCCCTATGCTTGCACAGGAGATTGTCCTTCAAAGCTGAATCAGGAGCAAGCAAGAGAAACATAAGGACTTAAAAGCTTAAAACTTGTGTAACTGAGCAAAATCAAACTCCCACACTGGGCATACGTATAATATACACCCTCCGCACCCCGAGTAATTCCCCTCACCGTCATTCCAATCCCATTCAAAACAACAATTCCTATCATCACCTCTTTAAGACCTGAAAATTGTATTTTCACAGTTATTCCAGTTTAGCTAGAAACAGCAACAATTTGGAACTAGTTCATTAAATTAATTAGAAGGGAATTATTTTGTTTTCAGCCTAAAGTGAAAAAAGCCAGGGGGAAAGTCTCCTGTACCTCCTTGTCCCTAACGGAGGTTCCAGCCAAACTGCTGCAAGATTGTAAAGAGGAGGTTTGGATCCAGGCTCACCCAATCCTCCTTTAATCCTAACAATACAGACCAATATTCACTCAAACTGCTCGTTCAACTAGCGAAACATGCTCTTAAAAAGAACACGTCAAAAGCAACAGAACGCTCCACTGAAATATTTTTGTTTGGAAAGCAGTAAGAGACTTCTATTTTTATAACACAAATCATTGTTGAAAAAATAATATAACTCACTACCACTAGCAAAGAAGTTTTGTTATTAAGTGAGATTTTATGCTGCAAAATGAATTTTGTTGTTACTGTTAAATAGAATATTTGCAGAATTATAAACAATAATCACACACATGTTCCACTTCTGGCAAGTGGAGACCAACTGCAATAGCGTATTTTTAGAAATAAAAAGAATATACAGCTTCTTAAAAACACTTGAACGTCAGCAGCCCTGGCCTGCCATTGAAATTGGTTTTGTCTGTTGGCTTTGTAAAATTCAAGATATCCTCTCTTGACAGACATTTAAAACCAGCATCATTTAGATCATTATGAACTACTCAAAAAATTATGCAAGCACATTTTTCTAATTATTTTTTAAACCTTCCAACCAATTTAATAAAAAACCCCATTCTGCTATGAAAAAAGTCAGACTCAAACCAGTTACGCAGAATCAGGTGAATCTATTCATGCCTCCGACATGAAGAGGCCACAGAAGCCACTCAAACCGAGCACCCTTTGGTGCAATAGGTGCAGAGTTACGTATCCACCCAAAAAATCGCTGATACTGAAACAGAATGGCTTTGAAGTGCCTTCTGTTAAAGCACCTTCAGCATTACCTCCTTGCCCTCGGCTTCCACAGATTTCACCTCAACCAGAAGAAGTTTCCCCACCCAGCCCATGTGTCCACAGACCACGCGCACGCCGGTTACCTTGCGGACGTGACAGGAGAAGAGAACGTTCATGTACTTGTCTTTCCGTTTCAGCTCATTGGCAACAGGGATGAAAGAGCCCGTGGTCTGAGGGTTATCTGGTTTCTGAAAGAGCAAAGACAGGCACATAACTCTTCTTGCTTACTGAAGAAAATAATTGCATTATGTCATGGCAGGCCAAAGAGGACTGCAGCTGCATCACCTCGTCCGAAGGCTTCCTCCAGTCTCTGCCTTGTCGAAGAGCGGCAGAGCATCTGGAGTTTTATATGCTTTCTGAAAAAAAGCCTTAACAAAACAAAACGCTTAAAGGAAGGACAGCGTAAAAGGAAGCAATGCAACTTGCCTAGAGAGAATTTCTTTGTTCTTTTTCATTTTATGCTATTGCTTAACATCCCATTATACCTACAATTCTAGTTTTACATCAACTTCTTTCCTAGCTTTGGCCATTTGAAGAGCCAGCTGACAGCATTACTCGTTATCTGTTAATGCTGCTTGTCATGCTCAGTCTAGGCTTTGTATTCAGAAAAATCACTCCCAGTGCAGTAGAAGCCAAAGACTCTGAAACTATATAAGCCCCTTTACAGAGGAAATTTTAAAGTACTTCTCCCTCTCAAGAAACCAATAGTCACTTTTTCAAATTTCCACCCTTTTAGCATCCTAAGCCCCAGCCATTGCATTGATCACTTCACTTGTACTCACCAGTGCGATGTAATTCCCCTCCCATGCTCTTTGTAGGCCAATATCAGCTCTGTGGCCCTTCAGCACTTCCATGGCGGCAACCTTGGCCCTCAGTTGAGGTAGGACTTCTGGTGGGACGCTCCGGATGAGTTCACCTGCTCTCCACCTGCCACAAAATGCCTGAATCAGTTCCATAGTCTGTACCAAGCACTATGAGGACTACTTCTGCCAGATCAGCACAACAAGGACATCCCTAGACTATAAACATCAGGGGAAAAAGAAGTCCTTCTGTTGCATTCATAAAGCTGGAAATGTCAGTCATCATTTTAAAGTCACATATAATCTCTGACTCCTAATAAGTCTGGCTGGTATAACCCCCGTCCTGTACCCAGCCATCAACTACTGGCACATCTGTTTGCAATGAAGTTTTTGCAAGCCCATTTTTTGGCTCATTTACAACATCATTCTCCTTTAATAGCTGAATTTGGCCCTACAATTGAAACCTAACCAACTGTAACGTGAAACAGGGCAGGGTAGCCCATCCATTAGTCCACACCACACTCCAGCCTTCAGCAGCAACACCAGCTCTCCAAGATTAATGCTATGAAAAGTCTTTTAGCAACTAAAATTTTGTATAAAATATGATAATTGAGCCTATTCAGAAAGCAGGACTCTCTACCCAGATAGGTTGTGGATGGCTTTCAAGAGACAGCTGGGGAAAAAACAAGGCTGACGATCTCATGCTGGTGGTAATCCCCCTTCAAGCAGATGGCTGGACTGAAGGTCTCTGGAGGCCCTATCTAGCCAATATTTCTCTTGCCCAATGACTTTCAGAAGTCATCATTTTTCAATTGGAATTGTAACTTCTTTGTCTACAACTTACTAGAGAAAAAGTCACTAGCTTTTAGATATTAGGAGGTTGTAATAAAGGTATAAAATACCTCTTCTGCACACAGAATATGGGTAGATAGCAGAACATCGCTTATTCTATTGCAGAAAAGTACTGATTTATAGGAAGTCTTGATGAAGTCAAAAAGATTCCTTTTCTCTCCCCCGTCTAACAGCAGCTGCTCTCTTCTTTTGAAACCAACCAGAAAGGGGCCAAGGAAGGAAATACATGTCCATCCTAACTAAATCTTTGAAAGAGAATAATTGTGTGCCTGGTCATGGGTACCAAAACCACTGACATCTTCATCTATAACGTCCAGTTAATGTTCTTCAGTCATTTTTCCAACTTTCATGGAACAAGCAGTAGCTGTGCACTTCTCTGGGTTAGACTGAAAAGACAAGAGGTTTTCTTTGTACCTATGGTAAACAGTCTGGAGTGCCTCTTCAAATCGGCGCAGCACTTTTGGTGGAGTGGGCCATTGCACGTGCTTGCCATAATCCTTCATTAGCCTCACATTGTGAAAGCGTCGGGCAACCTCATGGATGTAGGCCTTCACTTTGTAGCGGCGGTAATACTTGAGTATCGTGAGGGCAGCCTTTGTCCTCTTATAGCGAAGGCGAGCCAAAGTGCCCCTCCAAACCTAGGAGTCAGTGGAGAAGACAGTTTTAACAATAAAAAGCAGGGTATTTTTTTCTTTCTATGCTCCTATATTGCTCAATTCCATGCATATTAGTTTTATTTTAAAGGAAGTGACTTCTCTGTGCCAATCAAATCCAATTAAAATATCACTGGAAAAAAAACACTGTGTTTTACCAGTGTACCGAGAAACAATTTTAACACTGATTAAAAAAAGATTGTTGTGAAAATAGTTTGGGCACTATCTATGCAGGCCATGTGCTGAAAAACAAGCAAATATGCCATACAAATGATATCCTCGATGGGAGGCCAGCTCCGCCAGCACCACTGCGAGCCTTATTTGTGCCGGGAGAGCACGACAGGCAGGAAACGTGCCATGTGCTGGACTTCTGCCGAGCGCCCGTGCAAAGAGGCACTCTGGGACTTAGTGCACGAAGACTGCTTGCAGTGCAGACACAGCTGTAGGGTGCTACTGACTCCTAACTCGAAGACCCCACGCACGAGGAAGCACGGCAGCGCTCAGCCAGGCTGGGCAGGTTGTGCTGTTTCTATCCTGTAACCAGAGAAATGTGTGTTCACCTGAGCTCTCAAGCTGACACGCACGTCCCTGAGGGATTCGTCAACAGATGTACTTTCCCTCTAATATAATCCACCGAGTTGAAGATTGTGTTTTTGTTTCCTTGTAGAATTAAACTGGAAGGATAACGAGTCTCCTGCATACAAAGAGTGCTTCACTGCTTGCTACAGGCCCTGCTTGGAGAGTTTATTTCCCTCTTGAGAAACATCCCATAGCACCATTGATGCATATCAAGCCTTCTATTTACAGAAGAATTAATTACCTGAGGCAGTTTCCAACATGATATTCGCCTTATGAAGCTGATGTCAAAGGTTCTCTTGACAGCGTTACTGATAATCCTGATATGTGGCTGAAAAAAACTATATGTAGCAAGCACTATAGCAGATGTGAGGGGGTGCTCTTCTCTACACACACAAAATTCAAAGAGGAAATAGAGATTTTGGGTCCCAAACCCCTCAAAAGCAGAGGACTCGTCTTTCAACCTCTGTCAGAGTAACCCCTCCTGACCGTCCTTTGGCCTCACTGTCCTTGCATGGGATATCTCCTGTTCACGACAGACAGGATACACGTAGCTCTAGCAGAGCCTGGGGAGCTGCTTGAGCAGCCACCACTGCACTGGTGCGTTTGATGCTTTGTAGAGCACTTCTGTGCTCTAGCACGCCAGAACAGAGTCAAGTCCTGACACAATGCTACCCAAACATCTGAGAGTAAGGCTGAGCCAATCCATCCCTCCTCGTATTTTACCATGTCAAACTGACTGTAAGTCTACAACCTTCAGCGCTTTATTCCAAGATAGAAACTGGTCCTCGAAATAGCATGACATCACCGTACACCCTACCCTATTCTGTGGAACATTTAGCATGGTGAAGACCAAACTGCAGCTGCTAAGTCCCATACTGCTGAGGAGCGGACGGAGCCCAGCTCACTCCTATACTGTGCACTGTTGGTAGGAAGAGGAGGAGGGAGATGATGCTGCACAGCAAAGTGTAGGAAAACGAAGCACAGCAAGCAACCCTAAGAACAATTCGACGTGCAACGTGCTCCTTACCAGCCCCCAGCCCCTGCCAGGAGCCATTCTCCTAAGGAGGGTGTGGGAATAGAGAGTATTTCAAAGAAGGCAAGGAAGAGCTGGGGAAGCGAGGCATGACACGGGACAGCGAAGGGAAAGGTAAGAGCAGGAAGCTCAAAAAGCAGTCCCAGTAACCACGGCAGAAAATCAGCACACTGCTGCAGTGACCTGACAAGCAACGCTGGCAGGAAGAGAAAGCGCGAGTTAAACGGTGAACAGTGGACCGGTACTGAAAATCTCAACACTGCATGCATATAAAATAATACATAGCACTTCCCTTATTTATTCTTTGAAATCATTAGACAGACTGAGGGCAAGCAGCATCCTCTGCATCACATATGCTGTTCTTAGTAGTCACTTCTAGCGCACTCAATATAATTATAGTTTTAGTTCTATGCAACCTGCATATCGCAAAGAGATACAAGAACATTCCTATATAAAGGGCATCAGAGCTCCTGAGAAGCTCAGGGGTTCCTGAAGCCACAAGCTAAAACTGACTTGCACAGGGTCCGGATTCACCCAAAGTGTGTAAGGCTGACTTACACCTAGCATTTCCAGGTCTGAGGGCACATCAGATTCAGAAACTACATGAATTTGACAGAATCAGCAACTCGGATGAAATAATTGAGCATCTAAAGAGTACTGCAGTAATTTGTACTTGTTTTTTAAAGAGAAGTGAAGACGACTTCGATTGCTTGAGACATTTAAACATAGACTGAAGTGTCACAAAATGTACCTGCAAGGAATGTATGGACAGTAAACAAGATAAAGTGGGCAAAAACTCACTGCCAACTTCTCATTTTTTAATTTAATAAGAATAGAAATGAGGAACAAAGGGTTCCAGGTCACAGCTAAACAGCCTTGTGAAAGTTATAAAGGATCTCAAGAAAAGAACATGCACGGTAAATTTGTGTAAGCTGCTAGAGATTTTGTAGAGCTTCACTTCCGTCAGTTTTTCCCCAAACCATTTTGAATTGTTTTTAGACACAGAACAAGGTCTTGATTTTGCTTCCTTGTGCCTGAAGTAGGCATGCTCTTGAGGAAAGTCTCTTGCTGTGGTTATTTTTTACACCAGTCAGACATCCGTGGAACAAAGGCACTGTAACAGATTGCCCCGATGTTGTATCAGCTGCATCGCTGCAGAAATTGGCTTCGCAGCAAGAAGTGTCACAATTGCTACAAACACTAGCCTTCCAAATCCAATTATCCAGCTGAGGCATGCCCCTTGGCTATACGCAAGCAGTAAACTATTAATGAAAGCATGTCCTCAAATCAAGTTGTCATAACTGGATAACCTCACTCCTAGTAAGGACCTTCCTAATAGCCCCAAACGTAAGGAGAAAGCCAAAGATAGGAATAAACTTCTCCCAGGGAATGGGGTACAAATATTTTTTAAATTAATTGTTTTTTTTCTGGCTCGGTGTTTTTCTTTTCAACCACAGGGCTCATTTCTGATTAAAGCAGTCCACCAGTAAAGTTGAACTGCCCGACAGTCTAGCAGTCTCCTCCAGAAACATGGACCGTTCGAACCTCCAAACAAGAGGAGGCTGTCAAAGCAACAAACTCCTTGTTCAGCAGCCACTTTGTGTACTCTGCTTTGCGTAGCTGTGAGCAATGGGTCCGAACCATACACAAGACAAACAAGGATGCTGGAGTGTTTCCTACCAACACACACCTTTCTTGGACTTGAATACTGGAGAGCACTACCTCTCTCAATGTACCTTTCCAATTCTTCCCCCAACCTCCAGTTCATAACTCAAGAACATTAAGCATTGTAAAATGAAATTAAAAAATCAAATTTCCAGAGCCAAGTTTATCATGTCATTTAACAGATTTTCATGCTGCAAAAGATACTCTTCTGTTATCTGCTGGAGGACAATAGTAGAGCCATGGCCAAGTATGGGACACCAGGATACCAAAAGCCCAACAGAAAGAAGATCCATGCATCCAGGATTCTCTTTCCTTCTTTCAGCCCTCTGTACCTAAAATACTGCCCGAGCCATTTTCCTATATAGTTCAGAAAGGATTCAACAGCTCACATACATCACCTTTCTGAAACTCAACCACCAGTGAGCAGCTTTCAGCTTGAACTTAAACCAAAGCTACACATCAGCTAGCTGGTAGTTTCAGCACTTGCATTTAACAAATCTTGCAAGCACAGGGCAAACAAGCCTGAGAATCACGGTGCCCCGTATCATTCCTCCTACAGGCAAGAATAAAACAGTATTTCCTTTGCCACCCTTCTGTGGCTTTCTCTTCTGGGTAACCTGGCTTCCCACAGAAATTAGACTGAAGATAACCCTGTCCCCGTCTGACCTCTTGAGATTGCCCTGGTATCTTCTGAATCTCTAGCCAGCTTCAACCAAATCTGACAGAGGAACAGAAGACTCAAAGAGCCAAGTCCATACATCTTTCAGGAAAAATGAACAGCAGGGTAGAGAGCGCCTCAATTTAGAGTGACATTGCTGGAAACGCGTCAGAATGAGCTCAAGAGCCATCTGCCTTCTTTGATCTCCAAATCCCAACCAGTACATGCAAAGCTCCTAGCCAGGGACAGCCATGTGAGACTGTGTGCCAAGCCAAACAGGTAGAGGATACCAGAAGGATCTGGCAGTATTTCAGGTGGATGAGGAGATGCAGATGTGTGCAGGACACAAGGGAAGGAGCGGAGGATTGTGACACTCCTGCAACAAGGCTATGATGAGGAAGATTGGGAGTAATGGTGGTGAAGCAGTCACAAGAAGAAAACCGACTGTCATCCTTGTGGGGTGTCAGCAGCGTAGGACAAACCCATAGGATGCCAGGCTGGCAGAAATTTGATGACAATTTTCAGAGTGACACGCTGAAGAGCAGACTCCAAAGCATCCAATTTTGTCATCGGTTAGCGCAGTGCCTAGTGACCAAACAAGAGTAAGAGACATCGCGCAGGACATGCTGTAGATCGTCCTCCACAAGAAGAGCCGCTCAAGGAGACAAGGCAGGGAAGGGTATAGGAAGGGGAGTAGCCAGCAGCATACATTGGCTCCACAATGTGTGTACGCAGGGAAGGGGACCATGAGCAAATTAAGGACTCAAGAGCAGAGACTTATAACTATGCTCATGTTGAAAATGGAAAGAAAAGGTGTTTTTTAGGCTTTAAAATACCCAAGCAAACAACAAAACACACAAACAACATTCCATCCAGTCCCCACCCATGATCTCTCCTCACCTCTTTCAATACCTCTGCCTTCTCCTCTATACTTTGTCCTCCTGAAGGTCAAGTGAAAAAAAAAAAAATAGAGTGTAAGTGCAGTTATGACTAAAGGGCTAGGAGGATGGATAGAGAAAAGAAAAGGTTGGAAAACAAAGTCTGAAAAACACAAGAAATTCAGTCAAAACTCCCAAACATTAGAAAGTGTATATATTTCTATGGCTGCTTCGAGTGAAGAGAATTCCTTGCCTTTTCCTTTACCACAGTCCCTTTTACTCCTTCAGTTATGAGCGGTGAGGTGGAAGTGACCACTGGGACCATGAAAAGCTCCAGACCAAGAGAGATCCTCCTGAACAGCTCTGGTGCTTGGTGATCCCATCGGTGGTCCCCCTCCTCCCAGTGCGGCAGCTGCTTTGGCAGCTTCTGAAACTGGGACGTGCACAAAAAGAAATAGAGCGTTCATCCAAATGAAGAGCTGTATCTTATGGGAAGTACTGAAAGATTTTCTGAAGTATGTTTAATTCACATGTTTTTTGATTAAAATTTAATAACTTAAAATTCAAATGAATGGAAAAGGAGATCTGGACATGCCTTTAGAATCAGCTTAAAAACCTCAGTGAGCTTCTAGCAAAGTTTCTAAGACTAAAGAAACCTAACACAGATTAAGTCCATCACCTTAGCAGAAAATCCTGTATATCAACTTATGTATTACAGGCTCGTCTGCAGACGGCAGTCTGCTTTCAAGCTCAGAATTTCCCATTGGAAAAAAAAGGAAGAAAGAAAGGA